>APFE030231293.1:3882-76939 GCA_000404065.3 Pinus taeda
GCACTACTGTCGTTGATTCAAAGATTGTTATGCGTTGAAGTAGAAGTCATACATAGCGATTCATATCGGGAGTGGCTTACAATTCAAATGGTACTTTTATCTTTGGTTTGAATTCATTCTGTGTATTTGATTTCACTGTGTAATTACTTTCTGCTATCATTATCTGTATGCATGCGTATCAACAGGAAATCTTGTTCATACCACTATTGGATGTTCATATGATGTGCCTTATTATTTAAACATGTATGCATTAATGGTATGAACCTTTAAAGTTTTGTTGTATCACTTTAATCACTGTATCTAACTATTTAGTTACAGTAATCTTGAATGATTTAATATCTGTGTTTTGAGAATGCTGTTATCTATATAATTGTATTTTTAGAATATAGAACATCAAAAGCTACGCTTTAGAAGTTCAATTAGATTCACGGGATAGTTTTAGTTATTTATATTTCTATCAATAGTTTTAGTCATTCACCTATCGCTACTATTATTCTCAAAGTCTTCATTCATCCCATTTATCTATTGCTGGGAAACTGGTCCCATTATCCCCAGTCGGAGCCACTACACCAAACGGAAAAGGAGCTGCACTAAGGTCCGGACCGGGTGGTTTCCCCCAATGTCGATGCAACGATTTTTGAGGCATCAACACAACCCCAACCCCATCAGATAAGCAGTTTGGACTCCTTCCTCGCCCAACTGATGATAATGAAACTTGTATAGTTTCTTTTTCTGTTAGTAGCAGTAGTAGCAACAACGACAATAGCTGCAGTACCAGCACGCCACACGATCCATGTACAGACAAGTTGCGAACCATGAGTATTGATAAATCAAGAACACATGATGACTCAAGGACCGAGTGCATCTCAGTCATCCAAAACAATGAACAATGCATGATTTCAAGTTGTTTGAAGTTCAAAGTCACAAACAAGGATGCTGAAGCACTCATGCTGAACAAAAAGAGGACCAACACTATGAACCAACATAGCAACTTGGGAATCCACCATGATCCGAAGATGGCTAATCTCGGTTCAAGTTTCACACTACAACAATGACCAATTGTTTACCGCTTGATCAAACAATACCAAGATGGGCTTACATGAGTAGATTATGACCTGAGTACCCACTACATGAAAACAATCCAACATGAGGTTCCAGGTAAAGGAGAAGACAATCCATTACAAAAAAGAACAGGTAACACATATATGTTGTTTGCAGTCCTTTCACCAAATAGATTGACTAATATTTTAAGTGGTTGGATTAGTTGCAAAGTTCGTCATCACACTTGGTGTTCTGATGTAAATCCTGCACATAAGAAATCTGGGAAGATCCTCTTACGCATTGATTTCAGAAACTTAAACCCTTCTCAGAATAAAAAAAACTACCCCGTGCCATCACCCGAGCCCATGTTGCACACAGCTCTTGAAACAGTGGTGTTGTCTCCACATGAAGGTCTTCTGGAATGCCACCAGGTTCCCGTAGTGGAGCCAAGTGAACTGACACTTGTCCATGAGAAACTTGGCGCACACACCTATCATTTGCAATCACTTGATGGGAGGATTGATAATCTTCCTAATAAAGGAAAAGTCCTAAAACATTAGTTCAGTAGGTCGGCCCGCACCTGTGCCTTATAGATAGTCTGCTTACTACTTGTTGTTTCATTTGGTTTGTTTTTCTCACTATCATTGCTTTTGCTTTGTTGTGCTTACTATTTTTTTCACGTGCATTTTGTTTGTTTGATATATTACTATTTTTATTTCTGGAAATAAGTGTTGCCAACTACTACGTTCTGGCTTTTGAATAGAGTATGTGGCTGAAATTTGAAGAGACTTGTGACACTGCAACACTTGGCTAGTCTTGTGTCCATTTTATCTGTGCTTGGTTACAACCTTCGGCCGATGAAGTCATGATGGAAAATACGAACCATCTGTAAGGGAATATTTGGTCAAACCATGAACCTGTGTCCACACTGGGAAGCCCCATGCCTGTACTCAGCCTTCTGCTTTGTGTGTTGAAGCTAATCCAATTAGTAGAAATGGACAAGGGGAAAAATCTAAATGAGCAAACCTATGTTAGAGGTCGTACATGCTTCTGTGAAGGAACAACCTCTTTTTCTCTCCATAAGTTGGGACCCCTCTTCCACCCCAAAAATAAATAAGTGCCTATGCACAGTTCTCTTAAAAAATAAAAAGGCGAAAGAAGAGAAAGGATTCCTGCGTAGAGAGGTGAAGCATGCAACTCCATCGGGGTACTGACCAGGCTCATTGGTAGTGGAGCAATGTGTGTGTTCCAACGTGACACCGCCGGGGTACTGTCCAGGCCTGCGGCAACAGAGCAACACCATAGATGAAAACTTATACTCTGAAAATCTTCAACTTGCGAGCTAAACTACCCTTCTTGGATTCGGAAGACTGTGATCTAAGCTGAAGCTTTGATTGTGTTTGACTGAGTTGGAAAAGGGTGAACCATGTAAGTCCATGGGGTAAGTGGGAAAATTGAAGTAACTTGCACAATGATTCAATACTCCCCAAAGGACCAAGGCTATGTGCTAGCAATGAACCGAAACAGAGAAGCTGGAGTTCTACCAGCGTGTCGCCAAGGGTTGTAGCGGCTACAACCACCCACCAAAATTTTGGCCTACACCAATTTCGGAGCCTCCCTTGAAGAGTTTCACTTGATGACTGCACATGCTTGGGTTCACTCTGTGAGCTCGTGTGGGTCTTTATATTTGCCTTGCTTGTTTATTGCACTCAAGTCTTTGTATGTTGATGTCTAAGTCATGCTTGCGACAATGTTCTCGTTATGCTCAAAGTCTTTGCTTCGTATGTGATTGTTCTGTTTGCCATGAAAGCATCTGTCACACTCACACATGAAGTCACATTCACTCTCGCACAAGCGTTGTCTCAATCATGAACAATCAATCATGAGTGTCGCGCTTGTCGCTCGTACCGTCGATCAACCATGTTGAACATGTGTGTCTGGATGGTTTGGTCGTTTCGTCGTCAAGTGATGCGAGTGTGTGTTCGTATGATCATCTATGCATCTTTCGACTGTTCACGCACTTCATTTTTGCTGAAGTTATGATAACCAGACTCCTCAATGACAACCATACCATCACCCTGCTTTTGACTTGATCGACTGTCAACCAAAACAATGCAGAAACACCAAGCTAGTTATTTCAAGTTGTGTTGCCCACAAGCAACTCAAGTAACACTCGTGTTGGCCACTCGGACAACTGACTGGCTATTCATCTCAGAAATTACGCAGTGCTCATGAGCAGGTCTCCCACTGCCCATCAGTCAGCTCAGCTAAGAAATTGCGCAGAGATGATCAACACGCCTACCTTCCAGCCTTGGTGCATTTTTTCCAGCCAATAGCAGACTACCTATTCCCTCCAGGAATTGCGTAGTTTTTGCTGCCAGTGACTAAGCAGCCAACTAGAAGTTCCCTCTAGGAATTGCATAGTTCTAGTTGCCAGTGATCCCAGTAGCCAACTGGAAGTTCCCTCTAGGAATTGTGCAGATCTGGCTTCCAATCTCTCAGGAAGTTCCCTAGAAAAATTGCGCAATCCCTGCCTGCTGACCCCTCATGAAGCCTGACCTATTCCTCTGGGAATTTGCACAAATTTGGCTGTCTAGCCCCTGATGACCGCTCATTCTGGAAAATGTGCGGAGCATGTGTGCCTTGCCTTCCAGCAGCCTGGAATGTCCCTCCCAAAATTTGCACAATGTTTCCTCTCAACCGAGCTAGACCTTGCAGACAGTCACAGTAGATTCAGATTGTTCGTCTCCATCCTTCAGCGACTCTTGCATGGTTTTCATTAATGGTTTCCCTGAGGCATCATCCCACATCACAGCCCTGCTGCCTCTCTCAGCCACCCGCATCTGAATGATCATGTGTCATGGTAGACTAGGAGGTTTTAGATTTGATGTCATCTCGTCATGAGTGACTGTAGGTATAGGTACACCAGCAAACATGCCAAGACGACGAATGAGATGAACGAAGGGAGCACACGTAGATGGACAGGTTCACCAACGGACAAACAAACGAAGCATGCAAAGCAGACGAACGAACAAAGCATGCGAAGTAGACAAATGCGACGAACATGCACCTTCACGAACAAGTGAACCTGTCAAGCGTTCCAACATGAAAGCAAGGAACAACATGCTAGTGCTTCATCAAGCGAACCAAGGACCATCGAAGACTCTGCGCACTTTGCCATGTAGAGGTGAAGCTATGATACACCATGAAGACATCCATCACAAAGTAGCACTGTAGCTCTACATGCACTCCAACAGCAACTCGAATGTACTAGCATTTTCATGTCAAGTCATGTCGAGTCAAGTCACGAGACATGTTGCCCACATCTCCACTATGGGCTTGTTGTCAATCAATGTGATGTAACGTGGAAGCCAAACGGACCCACTTGTTGAACATAGAGTCATGGAAGTTGAACAGTCATGAGGGTAGCCAAGGGTCAGTTTCACCCTTGGCTATAAATACCCCCCTCATTTGTACATGAAAGGACTTTTCACTTAAACTCCTCCCACATAGCCAAGAGAGTCTGTAATATTTTCTTTGTGGAGTAAGTAGTGGCTCCAACACCTCGCTAATGGGGTTAGTGATGTATGGTGTAACGATGTGTCTTGGAACTTTCGCTTAATTCAGAAGCTTGTTAACA
Organism: Pinus taeda; assembly: GCA_000404065.3. Classification (NCBI taxonomy): domain Eukaryota; kingdom Viridiplantae; phylum Streptophyta; class Pinopsida; order Pinales; family Pinaceae; genus Pinus; species Pinus taeda. Next base: position 8,564 of record APFE030231293.1, read on the forward strand.
GGCTAGCACATTTTCATACATGTATTGTATTTATTGTAAGACTAATCTTTAACACTTGTAATGCATGCTTCTTTAACCATGTGTTCTACATCTGAATTGATTCATTTGTCGTAATGCATCATCTATTAGTGGAAACGTGTTGTATATGTTGTTAATGTTGTCCTATTGTTACACAACATTTTGTCACTATTCCTCTACTCCCCATTCCTTGATCCTGGAGGACCTCTACAATCAACCCCGCATGCTTTGCCTTCATGGAGAAACTCCCATTATGTCCCTCTTCATGAGCAGATCATTTCCCTTTCACACCATTTCCATTGAAACTTTTGTTTTTCCCAGTTTACAAGACCGGTGCTAATGGCCTTTGTCTCCCCCACGTTGATGTGCATAGATTAGCACTATTCCCCGCACCGACCATTGCAACTGAGCTGTGTTCCAGTCGTGCCCATCCTATTATGGAAGGTTTTTTAAATTAGAGCCGAAGCTTCCAGCTCTAGAAGCTTCATAATGGAAGTTTGGTAAATGGTTTGGCCGGATGGGGTCGAGGATGACATTTTGGGTTCCTTCCCCCTATAATGATGGAACTACCTCAAGGGATAATTCCTTCTCCCATGAGAAGAGGATCCATATCCCATCCATATTTCCTATTTAAACCTCCCTTCTTCCCAAGCACAAGCTAGTGAGAGTTTTCGTTGAGTGTGAATATACTATTTTGATTAGACAAGCAAGCCATTAATAGTTGTAGCCATCTAGTTGTGTGAGGGAGAAGTGTGTTTGGTTTGGAGTGAAGCCTAAAGGGAAGAGCCTTTAAACTATTGTTGTTTGAAGCCATCATGGAGTGCTAGCAGAAGTGTGTGGGAACTTGGTCTTGTCAGAGGAAGACTGCAACGTAAGGATGAAAGGTTGTAATCTCTCTTTGATATTAATATATGCAACTATTGATTGATTTCCTACACGTTTTGTAATATTACATATTCGTGTCTTAATGCTTCTTGACTCATTAAGTAGGTTGAATTGCAATTTGTCTATTATTATGTTTGTGTGCTGTTGTTGTTTACTTGTTTTAGGAGCTTGAAGAAGGAAGCAAGAGATTGCTGGAGAAAGCAAGCGAGGACATCATCAAGCAGGATAAACGACCAAGAGGTAGGCCCTCTTGATTGATTCTAACCTAAGGAAATCTTCCATAGAATGTATATGTTGTGACTAGACCCATTATTGGGCTAGAGGAATTCGTTCATGTCTGCACTTATAATTTTACTTCACCACAAATTGGCAACCTCGCTAAGGAGATCCCATCTTTTATTTGTTTTGGATTTCATGATTTCGTGAGAACTTTGCAGTTTCACGTTTTCCCTTTGGATCTGTTTCTTTTCTCCTGCTTACTGGCCTAAGTTTAAAATTCATAGTAGTAGATCTGGTCCTTGTTTGATTTTTTTTTTCCTTAGTTGCCTTAGCCAACACGTTTAATCTGTTGATAGTCGCACGGACCAGCGCGAATTACAGAGCAATAGTCGTGCCAACCAGCCTCTGGCGCTTGTTTTCAGTTAGGCAGTCATGCCGATGTCTGTAAGTGGATATTAGGGCTTGACCCCAATCTTGGCCAGTGTGTTCTGCTCTTGTGTTTTTGAACCCGTGAGCCTTTTTGTCTATTTTCTCCCTAATTAGGAAGCTACTTTTCATTTGGTTTTTGCTTGCTTGTTGGCTTGTCATCTTTCTATTTGATTGATTGAGTCATTGAGTGGTCAGCGACACTAGGGCATCTAGTTAGTCGCCAATTCAAAAGCTTGTGGATTCATCAAGTCTGAGTGTGGGTGTGTTTGCTCCTTGCATTTGTCTTTTGGTCCTTTTATGACTTTGACCTCTTTTTTCACAAGTTTGAAAAAGGTTTTGTTTACTAGCTTGAACGTCTTTTTCGGGCATAGATTACATTGTTGGTCTTGTGTTTGGTAAAGTTACTGTTTCATTGATTTGAATGAACTTCTCTGTTCATGTTTTCATCTACTTGAAGAGATCATAGTCTTGAAAACTTTTCATTGAAAGATTGTATGCGAAAAGTTTGTTTTGTTGTTTCATGAGAAAGTATGAAATTCTAGCTTGTTGCATCATTATGATTTGCATCTCTTAAAAACTAGGATTGCATCAATGTTTGAAAAAGGAAGAGATATTTTTTCATTTTGAAAGGACTGATAGATAAGTGCTTGTCAGGAAATTAGCATTTGGAATGCATTTTTCATTAGTTTATTTTTTGAAAAAGTGAATTAGTGAAAGATCATTTCGTTTTCAGTTGCTTGATTGTTTGCATTTGATTGAGTAGTTTCTACCCTCTCTAGTGTAGGAATTTCATTGAATTGAAAGGGTCTTGTCCCATTTAGTTGCATTTTAGGCTTTTCGAGTAGCATCGCTAAGACTTGAAAACTGAAACTTAACTCAAGATCAACTATAAAATGAATTCAATTAACCTAAGGCACATTTTACATTAATGATCATATCTAGAAGGTCTAGGCTAGAGACATGTTCTGACGTCTTCAAAACTAGTAGTTGTCATTAGCTTCAGCATGAGATAGCGCTAGCACAGATTTGTGCTCCCTGTACTGTCGAGTATATAACATGAGACCCCACTAGGCTGCAATCCTTTTATCCTTAGGAAGCCAAGTCGGCCACCTTGCAAATGTGATACACTGAACACAACATTTGGGGAGATTGCCTACTCATACATCTTGGTTCGCCAGGAGGTATTCTGTAGTTCACGATTGCCTGGTAATCCTATTTACCTAGATCGTCCAAAGTAGTCATTTGATCTTTTTGACTCATTAAACTTAAAATATCATTCGAGCACTTGTCCTTTCGAACTCATTTCCATTCGAAAGTGGTAGAGTCATCTTTGTTTCTTTCTTGACTCTTAAAAAATGAAAGAACATCAGTCTTTTATGCATCTTAACAATTGATTGGCCATGATCCAAAACATCCTATCAGTCTTTTTGACCAAATCGTGAGTTCTCTTAAAAGGACATTTTAAAGCCTTGAAGTTATTTTTCTATCGACTATGACAAGGTCATCATGGCTGAACCATCTGGTTCACCCAATTCCTCTTCCTCTCCTCCGTCTGAAAGATTTTCTGAGGAGCCGTTTCCTGAGTTATCAGAGTCACTTGAGGACCAAAATGTTGACCTTGCAATTGTTTTGAGTGTTCAACCTTCGTCATCTTGTCCTCTGCCTACCTTCAATTTAGGGTCATCTGCTGATCTTGGCCCAGAATCTCTGGATAACCCCGTTCGAACTCCGAGAACTTGCCGACCACTCACGGTTATCTTGGACTGGTTATCTATCCTTCAAACCCTCTGTTTGACGCTATTGAGATATCACTGCAACATCCTTACATTCCGTACGACCAGCCAGGTGTTCCCTTGGAACTATCCCCTAGTACACATTCGACCATTCGTCGTTGTTTGTTTTCAAACATGGAACCCGAAGGCGATGCTCTAGTCACTTCTACGGATGAGTCTGAAGTTTCTAATCCACGCACTGTTGAGGGGGAATAATTGCAATTGCAGTTTCCTTCCGAGGGTTTCCCTTATTTAGAAGGTATTCCTGCCAGCTTGCCACTGGGCTATGTGTCTTTGGGACACTTAGTTTTAGGCACACCTAGTGCCTCATCACTCTACCATAATCCTGTTTGGGCATCAGGCGTCAGGCCTACGTCAGGTCCATTTGTCACGAACATGACTTCCCAACCAGTTGTTACTTCAGTCCCGGTGCAACCCACCGTCCCGAATACTCTTGTATCATCGATCCCAGTTACACATTAGTCACAACCAATGGTTTCAAAGATTATCTTTGCTAGTTCTTTTGTCCCATTAGTTAGTGGCCAGATTGTGCCACCACTTGGGGGGCAGAACCTGAATGTCTCTATGGTGTCAGGTGCCACTAATGTGAGTGGCTCACAAGATCACATGCTTGGTATAAACTAGCCCTCTTTTGGTATTATTTATAACCCTGCTAACTCTACTGGATTAAGAAATGTCCAGTACCAACAGGTTCAGAATCTTGGTGGTCCATCTGGATCGAGCAATGTTCAGTATCAGTAGCCCTATGGGGCTCAGGTCCAACACCAAAATCCTTATGCTCCATATGGTTCTCAAGGATTGGTTAATCAACCTTACACCCTCCAACTTGGGTAGTACATCTAGCCTGGCTACGACTAGATTCAGTTCGGTAATTTCCTAGACACTGTTCAAGTAACCTTGCAACAACAAGGACAACCTTTACAACAACCAGGGAAACCTTTGTTACCGCAAGGGCAACCTTTGCTGTAGCAAGGGCTTTCCACACAACAACAAAGGTAGATTATCCCGTAGCAAGGTCACCTACAACAACGCAAGGTCAATCCTTCCAACAGTTGCAGCAGACCGCACAACAACAGATGCCATATTCTCTGCATACCTCTCAACCCATACCCTCGGAGGGCCAACCTCTGCAAACCCAGGGACAAATTTTGTAACCGCAAGGTCAGCCCTTGCAATAGAAAAACCAACCAGGGCATCAACAACCCTTGTATACATATAAAAAAGGTCAACCCTTGCAGGGATAGGGTCAAGGTTAATTCCTGTAGCGGCAGGTGCAGAATCCTCTTGTCCTAGGTCAACAGGTTCATAATCCTGCCGACCAAGGGCACCAGGTACAAAAACCCTACGTCCAAGGGCAACAAGTGTATCAACCTTATGCCTAAGGACTGTAGGTCCAGAACCCTCTTTTTCAGGGACAACAAGCTCAATAACCATATGTTCCAAGACAATAGGTCCCATATCCATATGTCCAAGTTCAACAGGCTCAATAACCTTTTAAACCATACGTTGCCTATCAGCAACCTGTGCCTGGACAGTTTCAAGGTATTCAAGGTCAGAATCCTCCCTTTGGTTAAGGTAATCTGCAATTGGGGTAGCCTTAGATGCCGTATGGCCAAAATCCCCCACTATGGGGCCAAAATCCTTACCAGTAGGGATGGGTTCCTCCCTCTGGGCCTGCTTATCGACCTCCCATGCCTTTTAACACATAATTACCTTTCTTGAATACACTTGAGTTGCCATATGTATCATGCCTTACGAATGATCCAGTCCTTCATTCGCCGTACTAGTCTTTGGAGCCGTCCAAGATACCAAGTGATTTCCCAAAGTTCGATGGAAAAGCTAAAGAAGATCCTCAGGCCCATGTGATGACATATCACCTTTGGTGCTCATCAAACTCATACGTGGATGATTCCATTCATCTTTGTCTTTTTCAACAAACCCTCATAGGTGCTGCAGTGAAATGGTACATCGAGCTACCTCGAAGAACTTTCCATGACTTCAATTCATTAGCCATGGATTTCCTCAAGCATTTTCAGTTGTTGGTTCGATATGAAACTGGAACCTGTTTTCTCACATCGCTTAAGCAAGACACTGTGATGCACATCTATGATCATATCCACGAATGGAGATGTAGACGTCGCCTAATCAAGTTCGAGATAACTGATTAATTTCTCACTAAATGTTTTACCAAATCATTCGTAGCCCCAATTGCTCACGATATAGCTATGGGTGGATGAATCACTGAAGAGCAAGCCATTTCCTGTGCCCAGTACTTGGATCTGGTCTACTCTCAGTTTGGCACCTTATACGAGTTGTTAGCCAATGCTCCGCGGCCATCATCCGATCCCACAGCATCAAAGTCACCGACTGTTCCTCTCGTTGATGGAGTTATTGGTTCAATATCCCAGACCCCTGCTAAAACTTCTTCCAAACAGAAGTTGGCCTTGAATGCTGCTCCTAATAGTTCATCTCAAAATCCGCCAGGCCCTGGTAAAACCTCACAGGTCCACATTGTCTAGTTTGCCGCAGCGGACAAATCCTTGAAAGGAAAAAAGAAAGGAAAAGGCAAAGTTAAAGCTAATGCCCCGAAACAGGGTTCTCCCAAATTGTCTGGTGGCAAATATTCATAGTGGAAACCTAAGTATCCTTGCCTCATTTTTGAGGAGGATCACTATACTAAGGATTGTCCATGATGATTCGAAGTTAGTCGCCTGCTCAAAGGGACCCCTGCTGTCCTTAAAGAACCATTTCCATCTCAGTAGACTCAAATGGTAGACCAACCTCGATCTGCTTCCTCTGGATCTCAAGTGTTCATGGTGAGCATGACCATTAATGTGGGTACCCAATCGAAAGATTATCAAACTCCAACTACGACAGCTGGGAAAGAAAAAGAAGCTGCACCTTCTTCTTCTACCCCGAGTTTTGGCCCTCTGCAAATCGAGCACCCTAACCCTGATTCCACCACCCTCTCAAGGTGTGTTGTGGAAATCCTCGTATAATCCCAATGCTCGAGCCGCTCAACACTACAATATTGTTGAAGATTTGGCTCAGACGCCATCAGCCATGTCGGCTCTTTAGGTACTCCAAAGCTGCCCATCTAGCAGAAATATTTGCGGTCAGCTATCGGGGGCATTGATCCCATCAATTCTAATTTGATCTGTTTTGATCTGGAGAATCATGTTCCACGACTCCCTCATCAGATTGCCTTTCTTTTAGGTAATCATTAACGAGAAGACCATCCATCGTACTATCATTGATGAAGGTGCTTCCACCTGCATCATGTCAACTGCATGTTGGAATGCTATTGGTTCCCCTGCACTGAACCAGTCTCTGAACAATTTGGAAGCTTTCGATGGGCGTGATTTGCAACCCTTCGGTGTCTTACTTAACCTTGCCATCACCCTGGAAGGCAAGGTAGTGTAAGTCAAAGTAGAGATTGTTGACGTAATCTCAATTATAATCTTCTACTCGGCCAAAGTTGGACTCATGCCATGCATACTGTGGCCTCCTCTTTGTTTCGCGTGATCTGGTTTCCCCATCAAGGGAAGATTGTCACCGTCCATCAGTTGTCTTTCTTTGCCTCTTCCTCCTCGGATGGAAATGTTCCATACGTCAAGCACTCTATTGATCCCTATGAGAGTGTGGGGGCAGGTCTCTTCAAATATTATGCCTTAATGGGAATTTTTCTACCCCTACCTCCTCATGTTGCCTCTATCAACATGGTCTCGATCAAATCTAATCCTTGGGTCATACCTGCACCAGATGTTGTTGATGCTTGGGGCGAGGTCATGCCGCTTTGTCCTGCCAAAGTCAATTACGTGGAAATTGTTTTGGCTTCAAACTCTGCATCCTCTGATTCTCATATGTCAAAGACCTCTCTCGATATGTACTCCCAATCCCCTTGGCTTGGCACTTTCGAATCATCTAATCCCTTAGCTGAAACATTCCTCACTGATGAAGGTATCATGGAAATCATGTCTATCGAGGAACCACCATGGATCGATACTCATCATAGATCCTCGTTCCTGCCTCGCCCGACGATCATGTCTACCATTTTCGAAGAGTCCTCTTCTCCATTTCCTCCACCGACTGTTACTCATGAAGTATGGTCGAGAGGAAATTTGGTTAATATTACCCAAATGATACCGATTGACATTTCTATCAGACCCGGTGTCGTTTAACATATTCATATTGGGGTATCTTGTTCTCCAGATGAGATTAAGACATATATTCATCTATTTTAGGAATTCCAAGATGTGTTTGCATGGTCTTATGAAGAAATTCTTGGCATGGATCCTAGCATTGTGGTGCATGAAATAACAACATATCCACACGCAAAGCCCGTTCGCCAACAACTTCGCCTGGTGCACCCTAGGAAGGCTGCTGCTATTAAGGGTGAAGTTGAAAAGCTTCTCAAAGCTAAGTTCATCTATCCCATCCCCCTTACAGACTGGGTGTCGAATATTGTCCCGGTGACTAAAAAAACAAGGCATGATCCGCGTTTGCATGGATTATCGAGATCTTAATCGTGCTTGTCCTAAAGATAACTATCCTACTCCCTTCATTGATCAAATCATTGATGAATGTGCCAAGAGTGAGATATTTTCCTTTATGGATGGTTTTTCTGGTTATAACCATATTAATATCACATCGGCTGACCAAGAAAAGACAACCTTTATCTTGCCACAGGGTACGTTCACGTACAAGAAGCTCCCTTTCAGCCTCAAAAATGCTGGAGCCATGTTTCAACATGCAATGTCCTATGCGTTTTATGATATTCACATCATTGTCTAGCCTTACTTAGATGAACTTCCTGCCCATTCTCGTAAGCACCAAGATCACCCAGACCATCTTCGATAGATTTTTCTACGCTGTAGACACTATAAAATTCAGTTAAATCCACACAAATGTGTTTTCTACTGGAATCAGGATGACTCCTCGGCTTCATCATTTCCAAGGATAGGATTCGCCTGGATCCGCTAAAAGTCAAGGCCATTGTAAATTTACCCCCTCCATATTCACTGCACCAACTCCAGAGCCTGCAAGGAAAGGCCAACTCTCTATGTCATTTTATACCCAACTACGTTGGGCTAGCCACATGATTTACCTAGTTTCTCAAACAAGGAATGCCCTTTGCGTGGGATGAGGTGGCCTGAAAATCTTTTGATGATCTTAAGGCCATCCTCATAAATGCTCCTCTATTGCACCTAGCAGACTATTATTGAGATTACTTCCTTTACCTAGCCGCAACCCCTAGCACCATTGCTATGGTGTTGGTCCAAGACGACGACGAAGGTAGTGAACATGTGATCTAATATCTTAGTCGGAACCTCCTCGACACTGAAACGCGTTATGCGCATGTCGAGAAGTTGGCTTTGGCTGCCATTCAGGATGTTCAACGCTTTCAACACTATATCCTTTTATGTACGACTACAATGATTTCTGAATGCAACCCTATGACCTATATCCTAACTTGTCAATTGCTGGGGGGAAAGTATTCTAAATGGATCATTATCCTACAAGAATTCAATTTGGTCTTCACTACGGCCAAATCTGAGAAGTCACTTATTTTTGTTGAATTGATTTGTTCCCTTCCCTCCAAAGCTATCCCTGCTGGTGCAAATGAACAACTTACAGATGAGACCCTTTTCCTAATTATCACCCTTGATCCATGGTACGGTGATATCATCATGTATCTACAAACCTCCACGTTTCAGTCCGCGTTGACCAAGGATGATTGTCGAAGGATTCGACATCATTCCCAAGCCTACCATATTATTGGTGATACTTTATACCATGTCAGTGTTGATTCTGTTCTTCACCGATGCCTCATGATCGAGGAAGCTGAAAGAGCTCTCAATGAATGCCACTCCGGGGCATGTGGTGGTCATATGTCTGGTTATGCTACAACTCAAAAAATCCTTCATGCTGGTTATTTCTGGCCGTCTATCTCCAAAGACTGCATTCTTGCTGTCTGTAAGTATCATGAATTCCAAATTTACCAACACAAGATGCGCACCCCACCCACTCACCTACACCTTGCCATTACCGTTGCTACCTTTTCCAAATGGGGCATCAATTATATGACATGTAACCCTTGTTCGGCTGGGGGGCATGGCTATATTATCGTCGCTGTGGATTATTTCACCAAATGTGCCGAAGCGATGCCTACTTATTCTACAGATGGTAAGACGACAACTCAATTTCTTTTTAACCATGTTATTTCCAGGTTCGGCATACCCCAAGCCATTGTCACAGACCATGGCTCCCATTTCAGAGATTACATGATGACGGAACTAACATCTACATTGGGCTTGCGCCACGATGGCTCAACCCCATATTACCCTCAGGAAAAAGGCCAAGTTGAAGCCATCAAAAAGGTTTTGGTCACCATGCTTCAGCGTACCATTGGGATGCACAAGTCAAATTGGCATCTCATGCTTTTTTCATCTTTTTGGGCCTACCGAAATTCGACCAAAGACGCAACTAGTTTCACACCTTTCCAGCTGGTCTATGGTCTGGAAGCAACATTGCCAATCAAATGTGAGATTCCTTCACTCAAGCTAGCTGTTGAAATCCTCCCCGAAACATCACCTCAAGTGGAATGCCTATTATATTTAGAACGACTGGACGAGACTCACTGTCTTGCTGCCTTGGTCATCGAAGCACAAAAGAAATGGGTCAAATCCCATTTCGATTAGTCGGTCCGCCCTCGCACTTTCTCGGAGGGTGATTTGGTCCTACTATATGACCAAGATAACAATAAGCTGGGGGCAAGCAAGTTTGAACCTATGCGGCATGGGCCCTATATTGTAAAATGCATTTTGCAGAAAGGAGCCTATGAGCTTATTGATTATGAAGGAAATCCTCTCGATAAGCCCCGAAACAGGCTTTATCTCAAAAAGTACTATGCTTAGGTCATCTTGCATTGATACTTATGTACATTAGTGTGTGATTCATTTTTTTACAACATGGTTTTGTGTGATAGTTTTCAAACAACTTTCTTGTTTAATATGCTTTTCTTGCTTTGCAGATGTCTGCAACTCCTCACGTTGATTTCGCCGATGGTGATTGCTATAGTACCTGGAACTTATCATCTGCAACATGGGCTATCTATGACCCTACGTTGAGTTGATTGACCTTCAAGGTATCTGTCTGGGTTGTACAACCAACAACATTGCTAAATACGGTGTGGTCATCGAACTGCTGTCAGAAGCCATTGCTCTGGGCATCAGAGAATTGGTTGTCAACCTGGATTCACAACTTGTCATCCTTCAACTCAACAGACAATATTTTGTTAGGAACCCTCAAATATTACAAATGTATCTCCATATCTGTCTATTGGGAAGACATTTTGATTATATTACATATCATCATATTCCTAGATGCATGAATACATTGATAGATGCATTAGCTAATTACATGTTGGATAGACATTTACGAAACATGTAAAAGATAAGACAAACCATTTGTACCACAATATACAGGAAAATACAACATATATATAGATATATATATCTATATATATATATATAATATATATATCTATATATATATATATATATATATATATATTATATATATATATATAATATATATATATATAATATATATATATATATATATATTTATATTATATATATATATATATATATATTTATATATATATATATATATATATATATGTGATAATGTTTGATACATCAGAACCCCAAAAAATAATAGGTGTATCTATAATAACATCAGTGGCTTGCAAGCCTCGTACATCTGTGGCACATAGGCCTCAAAAAATATGTAAGTGTTGGACCTAGGAACTACTCAACATGGTGGTCATGGTAGCATGAGACAGCTCGTGCAACTCGACTTAGCAGTCGGTGGATTTGATCTGAGACTCCCACTATGTGCCTCTTGTACCATCGGGGCATGTATCCTACTGAGCATACTCTAGGATACCATGAGTCAACCCCTCGAGGTTCCTCACAATATCCTCCTCATTATCACTCCCTTACTAATAAGGGGCGACAACATCAATAGGATGGGGGACGCGCCTGGCTACCAGGGACATCCCGACTGGGCGCTTTGGTCCAACATCCGCATAAACAAGAGAAATGTTATAAGCATGCATATATCAAAAACAATTTAAAAACATCAAAATCAAAAAGTTTTTATTTTTTACCTTTGACATCAAAGTCCTCTCCATCTGGTAAGGGCATATATGGATCTCCACGGAAATCGGTTCCGCTATACGTCCAGTCCTCCATGACGATCTTCTGTCATCGTAGCCATGAGAAGAATGTTGGTCGGTATGACATATGCTAACCCCCAGTGATCCTGGGCATCAGACAACTCCAGTGGGCCATCTGTAGATTGCGTGGTGCAAGAGGATTGACCTCAGTCAACTGATATTGGAATAGTGGCACTCGTTCTAGGAAGAAGGTCACAAGTGCTGATCCAAAGCCAAATTGCTTTAGATTCCTTGCCTTGGCCTTGGGCAACTGGCGCTTGATGTTCATCTCCATGGCCTCTGCCCAGTTGAAGATCGTAGGAGCCGTGCATTCAGTAGCATAAAGGAACTTTGGCTTGTTAATGTCATGTTCCACCTGTGACCTCACCACTCTGTTGATAGTCAATAGAAGCACCCTTAATGTCAGATCCCACACACTGGAAATCTCTATTTTCCCACTCTTGGATTTCATGGCCTCAAGACAGTGTTCGGAAAGCAGGGAAGATATGCTTGCCCCGATCAGACGTGACCCATACAAGTTCATTGGCTTGCCTTTGTAAGACAGTCCAATGATGAAGTAGATATTTGAAGTTGTCAACTCTAACTCCTGGTCCCCAATGACAAAAATTTCGCGATTGATGTCCCAAAGGCTTATCAAGTATCGAAGCAACTCGAGCTAGGCCCGCATCCCTGGTGTAAGGAAAAATTTGAGGAGCCTGAAGCCCTCAAAGCCTCCAGGCAATTTGGATCATTCAATGCCTAGGTGTCAACATCTTCATGTTCTCTTTCCTTCCAATACACCATTTTCGGCAATTTCTCTCCTGTAAAATCCATTTATTTGAGTCAATCATCAATTTTGGCACATAAAATTCAAGTTTTAATGGTCATTTCTTGAGAAAAAATGGTTTTTCCCTATCCATGGTGCCAACACGCCTGTTTTAGAAACAGTCGCATTGGTTGGCACGGATAGTTATGCAAATCACCCTCGGCCAGCGTGATCCCGTGCCCAGAAATCAGACTGATCGAGGGCAAATTTTTTTCTCAAAAACCTCCCTAAAAATCCTAAAATATGGCTAAAAACAAAAATGAATAGCATGAAAATGAAGCTTAGGGCTTTAGCTATTACCTAGAACTAACGGCTCGTCGATTGACCTCCCGGATCTCCCGTAATCTGTTTCAGAAAAACTAGGGCAAAAGTGGGTAAAAAGTCTTCACTGTAAAGGTAAAATGGTAAATGGTAAAAATATATTTAAGTGTCCCCTTTTTATTCATTTTTTCATGAAAATATCAGGTTTTGTAAATATTTTCGACCTATTTTACCTCAAGGACTCGATAATACACTTTGCCTTACTTGTGCAGCAACAGGTGATGGATGTTTGACAATGGTGATGAGTCACATTTAAGCTCTTTTCTCGACTCGTTAAACTCATATGAAAAGATTTCCAAGTATTTTTCCCTTTTTGACTAGTTAAAGAGAATAAAATGGGGGGTCCGCTTTCAACTCTTTTCCAACCCTTTAAAAGCGAAAAGATGGCTGAGCCCTTATCGTTTTGAACTCGTTAAAGGATGCGAAACGTCATGCGCCCAGTATGAGTTTAACCCTTTTTCGAGTTGGGATGCACTGTTTACGAAAAAGGTACTCCTTGACTGAAATGGTCATGCGGTTCTCTCAAGTATCATTTTCTACCTTTTTAGGCTCGAGAGACACAAATGTATGAAAAGGGACCATGTGGAGTTTTCTTCTACGTGTCTTTTTCAAACTCTCTAAACATGAAAAAGATACCGAGTTACACCTTTGTTGGACTTGTTAAATTATTAAACGACATCGGATTCGTCACCATGACGAACACAAGCTTCTCCTTCCTAGGGTTCGTTAAACTTACTAGGTCGGATTCATCCTAAGGATGAACTTACAGTGCAAGAATATGCTATCCCCTTCAAGCTTGCGATTAAAAAATAATTGGGGTACTCGCCAAAAATGGTGGGGGAAAATTTTGAAAATATATCGAGTCGTGTCGGCAGCTTACTCTTGAACATGAAACTCTTTGCTTCGTGTTGGGTTGGGACATCCTCCCTTACATCATTGACCTTCCTGGGTTTGGGCCATTCATTTTTCCTTCCATATGATCTCTGCTACATCATTATGACCAACAATCCCATGGATCCAAAAGCTGCCAAACTTCTAGTTATGTCGTTGATATGTTCAAGAGTTTTCCTTCTGCAGTTACACTTACCTCTGATTCTTTGTATCATCCAAAATCATTTTGCATCCTCTTGTATCATGTCGATGATGTGGGATTCATTATGGCCCTCCTTCGACATGATCACTTTCTGTCGATGTCAACTCATTATCTGGGAAGTTGATCAAGGGATTCCCTTCCAGTACCTTAGAGTTTGCATGCCTTAATGGCAAGTTCTTTGCACTTGACAATAAGTTCACATCATTGGCTTTCAATGAGTGATTTCACGGGTGTTCAACTTTAGTTCCTGTATTCACATTTCGTGAATTGTGCTGATAGTACCTTGAGGGCCATTGTCATTATTGGTGGTTTCTCTCGCGCTTGCTAACAATTTACATCATTGACTAGTAATAAAGCAACTTTCTAGCATGTTCGATGTCAACACATCTATTCACATGCTAGAATTTGTACTTTGATCGGGTCGTGTTGGAGAGAAAGACCCTGGACTCAGATCACATAAGTCTAGGTTGCGAAGTGATGTGACATGGTTATGATGATATGCATGTCTCTTTCAGATGACTGGTTACGACTAGACCATGGGTTATCATATGCGATCCTTCTTATTATTGGATGGCTGCAACCATACCTTGGTTTCGTTATGATCCTCTTTGACGGATGGCTGCACCCATACCTGGATCCGTTTACATGATCATTCTCTGGATGGCTGCATCTATGTGATGGTTCATGTATCATTTGACAAAGATCTCATTCTATGTATATGTATTTGTACTTTCTTGCAGGTTTTCTGATGGCAGACCGGTTCCCCGCACTGATTTATAAAGCATTTCATCCCTCACTCTGGCTTGATCTTCATGCTTTAGGGGGAATCTGTTACACAACATTTTGTCAATGTCCCTGTAATCCCTGTTCCTTGATCCTGGAGGACCTCTACAGTGAAACCCGCATGCTTTGCCTTCATGGAGAAAATCCCATTATGTCCCTCTTCATGAGCAGATCATTTCCCTTTCGCACCATTTCCCCTAAAACTTCTATTTTGTCCAATTTACAAGGCCGATGCTAATGGCCTTTGTCTCCTCCAGACTAATGTGTAGAGATTAGAACTATTCCCCGCGCTGACTGGTGCGACTAAGCTGTGTTCCAGTCGCGTCGGTCCTGTTATGGAAAGTTTTTTAAATTATATCTGAAGCTTCCAGCTCTAGAAGCTTCGTAACGGAAGTCTGGTAAATGGTTTGGCCGGATGGGGTCGAGGATGACAGTTTGGGCTCCTTTCCCCTATAATGACGGAACTACCTCAAGGGATAAGTCCTCCTCCCATGAGAAGAGGATCCATCTCCCATCCATATTTCCAATATAAACCTTCCTTCTTCCCAAGCAAAAGCTAGTGAGAGTGTTGGTTGAGTGTGAGTATACTATTTTGATTAGACAAGCAAGCCATTACTAGTTGTAGCCATCTACTTTTTTGATGGAGAAGTGTGCTTGGTTTGGAGTGAAGCCTAAAGGGAAGGGCCTTTAAACTATTGTTGTTTGAAGCCATCATGGAGTGCTAATAGAAGTGTGTGGGAACCCAGTCTTGTTAGAGGAAGACTGCAACGTCAAGACGAATAGTTGTAATCTCTCTTTGATATTAATATATGTAACTATCGATTGATTTCCTACATGTTTTGGAATATTACATATTCGTGTCTTAATGCTTATTGACTTGTTAAATAGGTTGAATTGCAATTTGTCTATTATTATGTTTGTGTGCTGTTGCTGTTTACTTGTTTCAGGAGCTTGAAGAAGGAAGTGAGAGATTTCTGGAGCAAGAAAGCGAGGACACCATCAAGTAGGATAAATGACCAAGAGGTAGGTCCTCTTGATTGATTATAACCTAAGGAAATCTTCCATAGAATGTATCTGTTGTGGCTAGACCCATTATTGGGCTAGAGGAATTTGTTCATGTCCGCACTTATAATTTTACTTCACCACACCCATCTGTGTCGACTGCTCTGCTGGACATCAGACAGACCTTTCACATGAACCTTACTACAACAAACATTGCACTCGTCTTAGACTGATCTATGAGTGATGTACGTGTTATCTTACCTTGTATGTTGTGACAGCCGCATCCGAGTGAACTGCTGTGTCGGAAGCTGTGCATGTCCTTTTGTGTTGTGTGTTCCTAGCCGAGTTTGGACTGCTCCCTTTCAACCTGGAACTCACCTTCACTCTCTTCCCCTCAAAGTGAAAGAACCATTTACACAAGTACACTTACACTTACCAGGGACGCGAACCTCACTTCTCGAAGACAAACCAAACCACTCTCCTCTGCTAACAAGCAAGAGTTGAGGCAAATACTTAATAAAATGGAAACCGGGGCATCATACCAGATGGGACTCCCACACCAAATGGTGTGAGGTCTAGTTGGGACTTCATAACGGGGTGATCCCTTGAATGTTGGCGAGTCTAGCACTATCAACATTTATGGCGCTAGAAGGAGGGCAGCCGGTTATACATGGCTGAAATTCCCCTCACACTCACTCATCAACCATCTGGTCAAGGCAGTAACTCGCAACCCCTCTCTCATGACTCTATAGTTGGTTACTCCTCACCTCCCAGAATTGAACAAGAAATTTCATATCAACACCTTTGCTCCATCCATCCAATCACTCACTAGTTTGCGAAAGCAGTTGGACTGATCCCAGGTGTACAATACCTTCCACACGCATATAAGAAGCCAAAGGCCACTACCACGGGAGTGGTTGTATCATCGGTGGAAGAAGCAGTGGTTGCTACTCTTGAAGGGTTGGAAGAAGCTATTGGAGACAAAGAGGAACCTCCAATCTTCTTTGAAGATGAGTAAGGCACTCTTGTGGTCTTGGTATCGAACTCCGGTGTAGGAGGCAGAGGGGAAGGAAATGAAGGA
Organism: Pinus taeda; assembly: GCA_000404065.3. NCBI lineage: Eukaryota > Viridiplantae > Streptophyta > Pinopsida > Pinales > Pinaceae > Pinus > Pinus taeda. The sequence goes on from APFE030231293.1 coordinate 25,238, forward strand.
AGTGGAGGCGGAGACGAACCAACAAACTCAGATCTAGAACCATCAGATTCAGATAGAGAGGAAGAAGATGAAGAGGACAAATAAGACGAAGAGATAACTGACCCAAATCTTGAATGGATGAGTCAGGGACCACTGGCTCTCCCGGATGTTCTGCACAAGATGCCGAAGCAAGTGGAGAGAATGAACATCAAGTTTAACCCTGACAACGTGGTGAAGGCAGAAGACCACTTAGACATCTTCTACCTACAACTGCAGACCCTTGAGGTACGTTATGACGACGTAGCATGTAGAATATTTCCATGTACCTTAGATGACTGGGTAGCTACTTGGTATCACCACCTTCCACCCAACTCCATACAGAACTGGGGTTCTTTCAAATGTATTTTCCTTGAAAAGTTTGCTGATGACAATACCCTAACCATGCTACTCAAAGAACTGGGAAACCTCAAGATGGAGGGAAAAGAGAAAATGAAAGATTTCAATCAGAGGTTTACGCTTATCTTGAACCAGTTTGCAGCAGACACCAAACCTCATGACTCCATCACCGTCGACTATTACACATCTGCACTGCTAACCACCATTGCGCAGTTCATCAAGCGAGTTGAGAAGCCAACACTGTTAGAAAGCTGTGAAGAGGCTATTGCTATTGAGAAGGACTTGCGTGCAATTGGAGTCATCAAGGATGAAGAATCAATGAAAGACTCCAAGGATGCGAGAAGAAAGCCCCAAGCAACGACGAGTAAGGGCAGAGACAAGGAAGCAACTGATATTGAGACACTCACTCACCTTGTCAAGAACTTGACCACTGAAATGTCCGAACTCAAGCAATGGAAGACGGACACATTTGCGAATAGTCACCTGCCCAGATAAAGGCAGGCAAGCAGTTCATAAACCACCTCATCAAGCAACAACCAATTCGGCTCGAGATTTGCGCAGATGTTCCAACTCGATCAATGTGTTGATCCTAAGAACTATTCCTTCCATGAAGAATTTCATCTCGAGAACTCTTGTTCAGATTGGAAGCGAGTCGTTACCTCTGTCTGTAATCATACACTCGATGCAAATGATGACATACAAGAGAAATCGAAAGACACCGATGATAACGAAGAGGCTTCACCTGATGAAGCACCAAGTTCCAGGCATGTGGTGAATGCATATCAGTGCTCACAAATAGTCTCAAAGACGAACACTGAGAAGTAGCCCCAAAAGAAAAATGATCGATATAATATTATGAGTAAAGGGGCTCCCTCGACACTTGAGGAAATGAAAGAGAAAGTGAGATGACTAATAAAGAAGGTCGATCCACCAGCTGCCTCAAAGCAAAAAACACAAAGCAAGTTCAGAAGGACAACGACGGATCAGAACACATCCATGAGCAGCAAGTTGTAGAACAGTTTGCCAGACAGTGTGAGCATCCATTCCACCCCAGACACCTCAGTGAGTCTAACACCTCTGGATTACAACATAGTCGATGATATGAAGAAAAATCAAGCAAACATCAATTTTTTCAAGTTAGCCAAAGTCCAGAGCGAACGAGATATCCTGCTGTGCGCATTGGGACAAATGAAAATAGATAGCGCAATCTCTACTAGCAAGGGAGCATGCACACCTCCTGGATCACTATCCACTGTGCTCAATCCCATTCCTGCTTTCATTCGAAGTTTTCAACTACAATGTCTACAACTGTTTGGTTGATTCTGGCATGACAACCAATGTCATGCCGCTCTCGATTGCTAAGAAGATCAATGCACAATGGAGCGAAACATCCATGATAATCATCCAACTTGATAGAACATCGGTACCAACTATTGGTGAACTATGAGATGTGATCATCCGACTATCCCATGAAAGTCGAGTCCACCAGTGCATCAACATAATTGTTGTGGACATACCAGAAGCATATGGTTTGCTACTCAGTAGAGACTGGTCCAGCAAGCTAGATGGGTACTTTGATACAGGCTGGTCTCACCTATGGCTTCCATACAAGGGAAAATGAAACCATATCTAGGTGTTATCCGAGAGGTATTGAAACACAATGTCACTCCTCTTGATGGCAAGAACGAACCATTGGCCTTCACAGAACTCATGTTTGGCAACTACTTCCTGGAAAAGACATTGGAGTGTTATCTTACCCAACCAACCCCAACCCCATCAGACAAGTAGTTGGGACTCCTTCCTCTCCCAACTAATGATAATGAAACTTGTACAGTTTCTTTTTCTGTTAGTAGCAGTAGTAGCAACAATGGTAGTAGCAACAGTACTAGCACACCACACAATCCATGTACAAACAAGTTTCAGACCATGAGTCTCGATAAATCAGGAACACATGATGACTCAAGGATCGAGTGCATCTCAGTCATCCAAAAAAATTAACAATGCATGATTTCAAGTTGTTTGAAGTTCGGAGTCACAAACAAGGATGCTGAAGCACTCATGTTGAACACAAGGAGGACCAACACTATGAATGAACAGAGCAACTTGGGAATTCACCATGATCCAAAGATGTCTAATCTCGGTACAAGTTTCACACTACAATAGTGACCAATCGTTGACTGCTTGATCGAACAATACTAAGATGGGCTTACACGAGTAGATGATAACCTGAGTACCCACTACATGCGAACAATCCAACATGAGGTTCCAAGTAAAGGAGAAGACAATCCATTACAACAAAGAACAGGTAACACATATATTTTGTTTGCACTCCTTTCACCAAATAGATTGACTAATATTTTGAGTGGTTGGATTAGTTGTAAAGTTCGTCATCACACTTGGTGTTCTGATGTAAATCTTGCACATAAGAAATTTGGGAAGATCTGCTTATGCATTGATTTCAGAAACTTAAACCCTTCCTGAAATAAAAACAACTACCTCGTGCCATCATTTGATCCCAGGTCGCACATAGCTCTTGAAACAGTGGTGTTGTCTCCACTTGAAGGTCTTCTGGAATGCCACCAAGTTCCGGTAGCAGATCTCGGTGGACCGACATTGGTCCAAGAGAAACTTGGCTCGCACACCTATCATTTGCAATCACTTGATGGGAGGATTGATAATATTCCTATCAAAGGCCAAGTCCTCAAACATTAGTTCAGTAGGTTGTGCCGCTTGTTGTTTCATTTGGTTTATTTTGCTCATTATCATTGCTTTTTCTTTGTTGTGCTTACTATTTTTGTTCACGTGCATTTTGTTTGTTTGATACATTACTATTTTTGTTTATGGAAATAAGTGCTGCTAACTACTACATTCTGGATTTTGAATAGAGTATGTGGTTGAAATTTGAAGAGACTTGTGACACTGGAACACTTGGCTAGTCTTGTGTCCATTTTATCTGTGCTTGATTACAACCTTCGGTCGACGAAGTCATGATGGAAAATATGAACCATCTGTAAGGGAAGCTTTGGTCAAACCATGAAACTATGTCCACACTAGGAAGCCCCATGCATGTACTCAACCTTTTGTTCTATGTGTTGAAGCTAATCTAATCAGTAGAAATGGAGAAGGGGAAAAATATAAACAAGCAAAAATATGTCAGAGGTCTTACACGATTCTCTGAAGGAACAACCTCTTCTACTCTCAATAAGTTGGGATCCCTCTTGCACCCCAAAAATAAATAAGTTCCTATGCACAATTCTCTTAAAAAATACAAAGGCAAAATAAGAGAAAGGCTTCCTGTGTGGAGAGGTGAAGCATGCAATTCCACCGGGGTGCTGTCCAGGCCTGTGGCAGTGGAGCAACGCGAAAGATGAAAACTTATACTCTGAAAATCTTCAACTTGTAGGCTAAACTACCCTTCTTGGATTCGAAAGACTGTGATCTAAGCTGAAGCTTTGATTGTGTTTGACTGAGTTGGAAAAGGGTGAACCATGTATGTCCATGGGGTAAGTGGGAAAATTGAAGTAACCTGCACAATGATTTAATACTCCCTCAAGGACCAAGGCTCTATGCTAGCAATGAACCGAAACAGAGAAGCTGGAGTTCTACCAGCGTGTCGCCAAGTGTTGTAGCGGCTACACACACCCACCAAAATTTTGGCCTACACCAATTTCGGAGCCTCCCTTGAAGAGTTTCGCTTGATGATTGCACAAGCTCGAGTTCACTCCATGAGCTCATGTGGGTCTTTGCATTCACCTTTCTTATCTATTACACTCAAGTCTCTGCATGTTGATGTCTAAGTCATGCTTGCAACCATGTTCTCATTATGCTAAAAGTCTTCGCTTCATATATGATTGTTGTGTTTGCCATGAAAGCATCTGTCACACTCACACATGAAGTCACATTCACTGTTGCAAAAGCATCGTCTCGATCATGAATGATCAATCATGAGTGTCACACTTGTTGCTCGCACCGTCGATTAGCCATGTTGAACATGTGTGTCTGGATGGTTTGGTCGTTTCATCGTCAAGTCATGGTAGAGTGTGTTTGTATGATCACCTATGCATTTTTCGACTTTTCACGCACTTAGTCATTTTTGCTGAAGTTCTGACGACTAGACTCCTCACTGATAGCCAGACCATCACCCTTATTTCGACTTGATCGACTGTCAACCAGAAAAATGAAGAAACACCAAGCTAGTTCTTTCAAGCTACACTCCCTGCAAGCAACTCAAGTAACACTCATGCTGGCCACCCGGACAACCAACCAACTGTTCATCTCAGAAATTGCACAATGCTCATGAGCAGGTCTCTCACTGCCCATCAGTTAGCTCAAATTAGAAATTGCACAAAGATGATCAATAGGCTAATCTCTGAGCCTTAGTGCATTTTTTCTAGCCAGTAGCTCCTAGTAGCAAACTGCCTGTTCCCTCTAGGAATTGTGCAATTTCTGCTACTAGTGACTGAGCAACCAACTAGCAGTTCCCTCTAGGAATTGCATAGTTCTGGCTGCCAGTGACCCCAATAGCCAACTAGCAGTTCCCTCTGAGAATTATCCAGATCTATCTACTAGTCTCCCTGGCAGTTCCCTAGAAAATTGCGCAATCCCTGCCTGCTGACCCCTCATGCAGCCTGACCCGTTCCTCTCGAAATTTGTGCAAATTTGGCTATCTAGCTCCTGATTACCGTTTATTTTGGAAAATGTGCAGAGAATGCCTACCTTGTCTTCCAGCAGCCTGGAATGTCCCTCCCGAAATTTGCACAATGTTGCCTCCTAACCGAGCTAGACCTTGCAATCAATCGTTGTCAAATCAGATTGTCCATCTCCATCCTTCAATGACTCTTACACAATTTTCATCAGTAATTTCTCAGAGCCATCATCTTGTGTCACATCCCTGCTGCCTCTCTTGGCCACCCGCATTTGAATGATCATGTGTCATGGTAGACTTGGAGGTTTTGGATTTGATGTCGTCACATCATGAGTGACTGCAGGTACAGGTACACCAACAAACATGTCAAGATGATGAATGGGATGAATGAAGGGAGCACATGAAAATGGACATGTTAACCAACAAATGAAGCATGCAAAGCGGACAAACGAATGAAGCATGCAAAGCAGACGAATGCGATGAACATGCACCTTCATGAACAAGTGAACCTGTGAAGCCTTCCAACATGAAAGCAATGAAAAACATGCTAGAGCTTTATCAAGTGAACCAAGGACCATCAAAGGCTCTCCACACTTGGCCATGTGGAGGTGAAGCTATGATACACCATGAAGAATCCATCACTCAACAACACTATAGCTTGACATACACTCCAAAAGCATGAATGTACTAGCATTGTTATAGATCCATTTGGGCACATCAATCCCATCATCCAGATTAGTGTTTTAGGGCTCATCAAACCCTAATTTCAGTTTTTTCATGCCCTAAACAAGTCACCCCTTTGAGTGCTTCCTTCCCAGACAGTTTCATGACTTGAAGACATATAGAAATAACCTCTAGAGGAACTAGCACAGGTAAGCCCTTGTAAAGGTGTGTTGCAGAGCAGTTGAGTCCACTGCCAGGGTGCTCTGCAAAGCACTTAGGCTTCCTTTCACCTGCGTTGGGCAAGAATGAGCAAAATTCACATAGGGTTTGGGGAATATTCTTATCTTTTGGAGTCATCTAGAAGGTTCCCTCACTTGTCAACTCCTATTTGCTCGAAAATGGATGAGGAATGAGTTAAGGTGCATCCTATCCTTTCATCCCTTCCTCCATGGAACATATTCTAAGTATGGAAGGCCATTCAATGCCACCATTTATGACAAAAACTCCTTCATCTTCCTATAAATTGACCACTCATCTAAGTGATCAGGGGCTTGATTATGTTGAATTGTAAGGAGATATGCTACTATGAGATTTGACTTAATCAAGTATTGTAATGCAAAGTTGTATGCTTTTGATGTGATGTGGATGGATCCATGCTGAGGATTGCTTTGAATAGACCAAAATTGTTGTTTTTCCTTGTTTCTATATATAGTGTTTGAACCTTTCCCATATTGTAATTCTAATGCTTATATGTGTGAATTGTATCTGATTCCTTTCACTTATATTCAATAGATCGTGTGCTTTGATCAGTTCTTTGTTTTCTGTTGTGTTTACAGGATACTTCTCAAGCGTATTAAGTATGGGAAGGAGTGACAGGATTGATACAAGGGAGAGGAGAGGAAAGCAGAACTACAAGTAGGTATTCTTATCTTCTCATCTTATCTATTGCTTATAGGAAAAGTCTAAAACACTTTAAACTGTTGTTCTAGATACAACTACTTATCTAGGGAATTAGTATTTATCTGTAGATACCAAATTCTCCAAAACAAATTGGTGACTCCACTAGGGAAGATCATCCTTCCTAGTATCTTATCCACTTCCTAGGACACTCTTGTAGACCCTACTTGTGATCATTGACTGTATTTCAGCTCTTTTGCTTTGAATTTTGGTCAAAAATTGAGCTTAGATGACTCTTCAGTGGCCTCTCAAGAAACAGCGCAGGCTTAGTCAGGGGACAGTGCTCTGCAGTGCAGTTAGGCCCTCTAGCCCTACATTGACTTGATTGATTAATGTTTTATTTTTCATTATCAGTCTATAGTCAAATTTAGAATACAATTGATTAATCTTTGTTCGAAAGAAAGTGTCGTAAAGTCTTATTTTCCTTCGAAACAGAACTGTCGTCAAAGTCTTCATTCTTATTAAATATTGATTGACTATATGTGCATATTTCCTTTTTGTTCATCATAAAATTAAGGGATTTTAAAAGAAAATCATATTGTAGTTTGTGAATGCTTGAAAGGAATAGCTAGGGAAACTGCACTAGATGTGCTCTTTGCTCTTTGTCAGAAATCTGATTGCTCTATCCCTAAGTAGTTAGGATTTTCATTGTTAAATTGAATGGAAAGAATGCTTATCATATTAGTTACATTTTAGGAATTGCAAACATACATCACATGGTGAACCTTGAAAGGCAAATTCTAAAGAAGATCAACTTAAAATTTATCTAAATTTACCTAATGGAGCATTATCACCTAACGAAAAACATTTAGAGGTCTAGGCTAGAGACGTGTTTCAGCGTAGTAAAACAAAGCAACTGCCGCTAACTTGTCTGTAATATATCCTGAGTGCGATACCTAATTCCACGTACATGAGTTTATCGTAGCTCGTCCACGTACATTCGGGTATATAGGGCGGTGTTACAGTACGTAAAGTATATGGGAATGCTCTGACTGTGCGGTTTTGCATTAGACAACGCTTATACAGATTGGGCTTCCACATACTTTCGAGTATATATGGGAGGAAAACACTAGGTTTCTATTCATCCTTAGGTAACTGAGTCAGCCACCTTGTACACTGTGATACACTGAACAAAACATTTGGGGAGATTGCCTGCCTGTACTTCTTGGTTCGCTAGGAGGTATTCTGTAGTTCATAGTTGCTTGGTAAACCTTTTGCCTAGATTATCCCTCTTTTGTTTTTTTACTTTACTTTGATTAAAATAAAATTAATTGACTGCAGATAACATCCTCCCTGCTCACTCCTTAGTTGATCTTAGGTTGAAACATATGGCGACAAATCCGGAGTCCACTGATCAAGGAATTCCTTTTGATGGGAATCCTAGTCCTTTTCCTCCTTTTGGAAATATTGGTGCTCCATATATGGCTACATTGTCCCTTCAGGGATTTACCATTGGCTTTCTAGTATGGTTCTTTTCGACCTCCTTGGTTCAAAAAGTCATGATGTCTCTGCAATCGAGTACTCCTCCAACTGGACAAAATCAACCTCCAGTTGATCCTTTGCCTTCTTCCTTGGTTGTTTCTTCCTCCCCTTCTTCCTCTTCGTCTGGTGAAAGTATTGGTACTAGTAACCAGGTGGCTAAGAAGAAGAAGAAAGGGAAGAAGAAGAAGAAGAAGAAGAAGAAGAAGCAAATTTAGCAGAGGGGCAACCAAGCAATCATTGCTTTGAATGCAACATCTCATGAGAAACCGTTCGTCAAGCCTCAAAAAGTTCGATATCCATGCAAACTTTGTGCAGGAGACCATATTCTTTGAAATTGTTCTGATATTCCTTAAATCTTAGAAGAATGGTCTTCTCGTTCACATCATCCTATGTCATCAACTTCTAGAGATCATCCTGGTGACACACCATCAACGAGTGGTAGTAAAGTTCATGGAAATAAGGGTAAAGTTAAGTTTCCCTGTAGGTTATGTGAAGGGAATCACCCCATTCACCTTTGTCCCTATCTGGATGAAGCCAAAAAAGTGTTGGATAACCGTCCTGCTTCACCGCAGTGACTTCCATCTGGTTAGAAGAGACTCTCCCTTAATCCTTTATTAGTTGATGAATTGATTCACTCAAATCAATCATCTTTCAAACCCACTCCCTTTGAAAGTGAATCCTATGAGTCTATACCCGACCCAAATCAACAGGTCGAGGAAACAGTTGACCCGATTTCACCTTCAGTTAATTGTACCTTTCCTGAAGAGAGTGAATATGATACCACTCAGGTTCTTTTTGTTTCTACAGATTGCATTGAGCTTGGGGGCAACCCTCCTGTTCCATCAAGATTGGAGGAAAATCCTCCCGCTCACATAACTGGAGGGGTTAATTCTCCTGTTTCTACGGTACCCCCTCCAAGTAGTTTGGTCACTTCCTTTGATTGGAATCGACTGGCAGGATTCTGTCTTCCTTCTTATGTGCCTTTCCAGATCATAGTATAGGTTTGTAATATGATTGTATTAGGCACTATTATAGAAGAGGGTGGATCAGTGAGTATCCTTTCCTTAACTACTTGGAAAGCGCTTGGTTCGCCACCACTTGTGCCTGTTACCTAGAATCTGTTGGCTTTTAACAGAGGAACCAGTGAACCATTAGGGATCCTTCCTCAGCTGCCTATTACTTTGGGAGGAAAAATCATTTATCTGAATGTGACGTTAGTCCTAGGCCCTTTAGATTACAATTTACTTCTTGGGCGCGACTATGTTTATGACATGGGAGCTATTGTTTCAACACTCTTTTGAGTGATTTGTTTCCTGCATGAAGGCAGAATTGTCACTGTTGACCAGCTTTCATTTCCCGGTCCAAATATGGCTTCCAGTCAACCATCTTCCCTAATTGGTCCTTTTGTACCAATGGTATCATCTCCGCCACGGGTTAATTATGTGGCAACTCGTTCCATGCCTACATCAACGAACAATAAATTCTGTGATGTTGTACATTATGTACTGAGGGCATTGGAACCAGAGCTCTCCTTCCAGAGCATTGTTCTCCCATCTGATGAGGACCTCTTGGAAGTCATGACCTCCTATGGGTAGTGAAACAAAAGGTCCATGAGGAGAGTTCCTTGTCTTGTGTTAACCTAGTTAAAAAATGAAACCAAGGAATATGAGGATAGTTCTTTTCTTGTGTCAACCTCATTAAAAAATGAAACAGGCCCATGAGGATAGTTCTTTTCCTATGTCAACCTCATTAAAAAATGAAATAGTTCCTGGTCTTGTGTCAACCTCGTTAAAAAATGAAACCAATGAGTATGAGGATAATTCTTTTCATATATCAACCTCATTAAAAAATGAAACAGGTCCATGAGGACAGTTCTTTTACTATGTCAACCTCGTTAAAAAATGAAATAGACCAATGAGGATAGTTCCTTGTCTTGTGTCAACCTCGTTAAGAAAATGAAAAAAGGAATATGAGGATAGTTCTTTTACTATGTCAACCTCATTCAAAAATGAAGAAACTCCCATGAGGATAATTCCTTGTCTTGTGTCAACCTTGTTAAAAAATTAAACCAAGGATATGAGCATAGTTACTTGTCTTGTGTCAAGCTCGTTAAAAAATGAAACAAGAAATATGAGGAGAATTCCTTGTCTTGTGTCAACCTCGTTAAAAAATGAAACCAAGGAATATGAGGATAGTTCTTTTACTATGTCAACCTCGTTAAAAAATGAAACAGGTCCATGAGGAGAGTTCCTGGTCTTGTGTCAACCTCGTTAAAAAATGAAACTAAGGGTATGAGCAGTGTTCCTAGTCTTGTATCAAGCTCGTTAAAAAATGAAACAAGGACCCCTGGACCAATTCGAGTCTTTGATTAGATCTCGTAAAATCCCAGTCGAGTCTTTCACTTGATCTCGTAAAAGAACCTTCATTCCATCCACCTGATAGCCACGAGTATTCTACTTAGGTGAATGTAATGAAGCCTGGGGGGCATGCATCTAGTGGTAAAGTTAAGTTTCCCTGTAGGTTATGTGAAGGGAATCACCCCATTCACCTTTGTCCCTATCTAGACGAAGCCAAAAAGGTGTTGGATAACCATCCTGCTTCAGAATTCCATCTGGTTACAATAGAATCTCCCTTTCATCATGCTGGGGGCATGAAAACGAATCTCAAGCATAGTTCTTCGTTTCAAGCTTGTGTAAAAATGAAATTGAATCCAAGCATAGTTTGTTGTTTCAAGCTTGTGTAAACATGAAACTGAATCCAAGCATAGTTCCCTATGGTTCAAGATTGTGTAAAAATGAACCCATCTCCATTTTAACCCTTGTGATTTCCATTCTATTAGCCTCTTCCATCAGATGAGCCTTGGTTTTCCTTCCATCGTCACTATCTGCTTGGCCGACGCTTTCACTTGGTTGTTTTACCCTTTTTGAGGAACAATTGCAATGAGTGGTCTTATTAGTTAGCATCTTCACATAAATCAACATGTTTTGAGAAGTTCCAACATCATCGAAACCAATTGCTACCCTAAACACCACTCGTTCCTCAAAGTGGAGTCCTCTTTAAGCTCTTTTAAGACTCTCTAAATATGAAAAGATTGCGGAGTGATTGTCCTTTCCAGCTCCTTAACGGATTGGAAATGACATCTCTCTTGTATTATTTTACGCTTTTTCCGGCTTGAGAGATTAATTTACGAAAAAAAACTTGTGGAGTTTTCTTTTTGTCCCTTTTCAAACTCTCTAAACATGAAAAGGACTAAGTTATCTTTGTCGTTAAACTCGTTAAAACATCAAATAGAGACAAACTTATCCATCTAGACAAGGCCGAGTTTCACCTTCACTAGACTCGTTAAAACATCAAATAGCGATGGATTCACCTGAAGGGTGAAATTATACAACAAGCATATGTTATCCTCCTCAGGCTTGATAAAAATAAAGAGGTACTGGTCAATAATGACTGGGGAAAATGGGAAAAAGGGGAAAACTACTTTGTGGTAGCAGGTCGCTCTTGAACATGACACTTTCACTACATCACCGTGACTATCTGGGTTGGGTTATTAGCTTTATGGTTATCACACCATTGGTCTATAATACCATCCATCACTTTGTTTGGGTCAATGATACCAATTCATTTCAGTGTTGCCGACATGTTCAAGAGAAGTCATTCAATCAAAATTCATCCTTTGCAATACCATAAACTTTCATTTTCATGATCGCCATTCCTGAACTTTGTGTCATTAGTCAAATTCCATCTCTAAAATCTCTACACTCATTTCGTGTCATTGATGTGGGATACATCAAGGCCCTCTTGCGATGAGTCGCTTCTTGTCGACATCAACACATTATCCAAGAAGTTGACTTAGAAACACCCTTCTAGTACCTTGAGGCTTGCATACATCAATGGAAATTTTCTTGCTTCCGGAAATAGGTTTACATCAATGGCCTTCAACCGAAAGACTTTGTATGGTGTTCAACATCAAATCATCCATCCACACCATGCAAAATGTACTGCAATACCTTGAGGATCATTGTCATTATCGGTGATTTCTCTCGCATATGTTAACATCTTACATCATTGGTTGGTAATCAGATGGTGCTTCCCATGTTCGACTTCAGGTTACATATTCACATGGTTGGACTCGTACTTGAGCGAATGATTGAACGAGATAGAAGACCCTAGATCTAGTTTCATCCATCTGGGCTGCGATTTTAGGAGTACTAAATCATATGTACAATGGCTTTGCATTGATGGTCATTTTGACCATGGGTCTATATCTGTAGATGACTATTTATGTACATGTAATGAAAGTTTATAAGCTGAGCATGGGTATTCCTTCCCTCATCAATTCATGTAAAATCAAATATCATGATATATGTATTGTAATTGATGCAGGCCACCTTCCACTTCGATACCTCCTCATCACATCGTAAAGCATTTCATTCGACATTGGCATTTTTCCGACTTCATACTTTAGGCGGTAGCTGTTATAGATCCATTTGGGCACATCAATCCCATCATCTAGATCAATGTTGTAGGGCTCATTAAACCCTAATTTCAGTTGCTTCATGCCCTAAACAAGTCACCCCTTTGAATGCCTCCTTCCCAGACAGTTTCATGACTTGAAGACATCCAGAAATAGCCTCTAGAGGAACCAACGCAGGTAAGCCCTTGTAAAGGTGCGCTGCAGAGCAATTGAGTCCACTGCCAGGGTGCTCTGCAGAGAACTTAGGCTTCCTTTCACCTGTGCTGGGCAAGAATGAGTGAAATTCACATAGGGTTTGGGGAATATTCTTATCTTTTGGAGTCATCTAGAAGTTTCCCGCACTTATCAACTCATATGAGCTTGAAAATGGATGAGGAATGAGTTAAGGTGCATCCTATCCTCTCATCCCTTCGTCCATGGAACTAATTCTAAGTATGGAAGGCCATTCAATGCCACCATTCATGACAAAACCTCCTTCATCTTCCTATAAATTGACCACTCATCTAAGTGATCAGGGGCTGGATTATGTTGAATTGTAAGGAGATAATTATGCTATGAGATTTGTCTTTGAAGCAAGTATTGTAATGCTACAAGTTTTTCATGCTTTTGATGCGATGTAGATGGGATCCAAGTTGGAAGAATGGCTTTGAATCAGACACAAATGGTTGTAATTCCTTCTTCTATCTAATAAAGTTTTTGAACCTTTTTCCCATATGTTTGTATTATTTCATAATGATTATATGTGTGAATTGTATCTGATTCCTTTCACTTATATTCAATAGATTGTGTGCTTTGATCAGTTCTTTGTTTTCTGTTGTGTTTACAGGGTACTTCTAAAGCATATCAAGTACGGGAAGGAGCGACAGGATCGATACAAGGGAGACGAGAGGAAAGCGGAACTACAAGTAGGTCTTCTTATCTTCTCATCTTATCTATTGCTTATAGGAAAAGTCTAAAACACTTTAAACTGTTGTTCTAGATACAACTACTTATCTAGGGAATTAGTATTTATCCGTAGATACCAAATTCTCCAAAACAAGCATTGTCATGTCAAGTCATGAGTCATGTTGCCCACATCTCCACTATGGGATTGTTGTCAATCAATGTGATGTAACGTGGAAGTCCAAGAGACCCACTTGTTGAACATAGAGTCATGTAAGCCATAAAGTCATGGAAGTTGAATGGTCATGAGGGTAGTCGAACAACCACAAGGGTCAATTTCACCCTTGGCTATAAATACCCCCCTCATTTGTACATGAAAGGACTTTTCACCTCAGCTCCTCCCACATAGCCAAGAGAGTCTGTAATATTTTCTTTTAGGAGTAAGTAGTGGCTCCAACACCCTGCTGACGGGGTTAGTGATGTATGGTGTAACGATGTGTCTTGGAATTTTCACTTAATTCAGAATCCTGTTAATAGGCCAACACATTTTCATACATGTATTGTATTTGTTGTAAGAATAATCTTTAACACTTGTAATGCATGTTGCTTTAACCATGTTTTCTACATCTGAATTGATTCATTTTTTGTAATGCATCATCTATTAAATGGAAATGTGTTGTGTATGCTGTTAATGTTTTCTCGTTTGTGTCGACTGCTCTGTCGGACATCAGACAGGCCTTTCACATGAACCTTGCTGCAACAACCGTCACACTCATCTCAGAATGATCTGTGAGTGTTGTACGTGTTATATTACCTTGTATGTTATGACAACTACATCTGAGGGGACTGCTCCATCGGAAGGTGTGCATGTCTTTTTGTGTTGTGTGTTCCTAGCTAAGTTGGGATTGCTCCCTTTCAACTTGGAACTCACTTTCACTCTCTTCCCCTCATAGTGAAAGAACCATTGACACAAGTACACTTACACTCACCAGGCACACAAAAATCACTTCTCGAAGACAAAGCGAACCACTCTCCTGTGCTGACAAGCAAAAGTTGAGGCAAATCCTTAAGACAATGGCAACCATGCCATCATACCAGATGGGACTCCCACGCTAAACAGTGTGAGGTCTAGTTGGGACTTCATGCTGGGGTGATCCCCTGAATTTTGGCGGGTCCAACACCATCAACACAACCATTTTCCACCTCTAACTGTATCATCCCTGTCCAACTTGTGTCCTGATCGAGACTTGTTACTGTATGCCTCATTAGTCCTTTCCTCCTGTCCATGGTTGATCCTCAGTTGTTCCTTCTTCTACAAATAGGAAAAACTCTAAAGGATCACTGCATTAAGCTCTACTTGCTTTTCCTGAGCTCTGTCAAGTCTATTATGTGACTCAATCAACCTATTATTTTCTACTTTGGAACTTCTTATCTCTGCCTTCAAAATTATTAATGTATCTTCTATATCACGAGAGTATTCATCTCCTTGCTGCTCAATTGATCTTTAAGGAGAGTCACGTGAGTTGTAATCCATCATTATTTTTGTCATCTATGATCTTCTATCTCCTGCAAACATGTCATGTTAGATAAATCAATTATATACATAATTAAAATCATACCTCAGTTTGAAGTTTAAGGGAGGATATATCGTCTGCACAATCGATCAAGATTAGCACAATATATGTACACATAATGAAATCAACATATCAATCATCTCAACATCATCATGATGACATAAGACTGGAACAATGACCATCACAATTCATGCATAACAAACATATTGACAACCAACATGCATGCATAATAATCACATCTAGCCCATCCATTCCAAGTTCTTGAACCTCGAAGCTTTGGTACCAATCTGTAACCACCCTCCCAACATTTACCCACTTTTCCCAGCTAGCTAGGGTAAACATGAGAAGAGTGTCACTATGATATGCCCTGACCTCAAAGTTCCAGTTATGGAAGTGGGGCCTATAATCCAACCACAAACTAACATCCCATAAAGGCTACATGCCACTCAAGAGGCTACAAACCATCCTAGGTGGTCAATCCCTGAGCTGGAACTTTGTTTCACTAGGGACACTCCCCAAACACATGAACAACACAACATCAATGCAGTTATGGGGTCCCAATCACACACATAGGCCTGCTTCCATGTGGTTATGACCTAATATCCCCAATTTAGTGCTAGCAGTTCCAAGATCTGAGCCAATTTTTTAGGCTAGCCTCCATACCACTTCCCATAACTACCTGTAACTTTCCATAATGAAAACAAAGGTAATAATAATGCTAATCAATCAAAACTCAAGCAATAACTTGACCTAGACATGCCTAATCCATGATAGATATTTGGGCAAACATATGGAAAACATATAAGCTATAGGTCATGGATGCATATATGATCATAAACTAATAGTCTTCATATAAGAATCACCAAGAAGGCTCCAAGATTTCTCTAGCTAGCTACAATAACACTTGTTAGGCCATGCATTCATCAACTATTTAAATACTTATCAAAACATATGAAGAGCCATAGATATAATACATCATATAACCAACATATAACCATAATGGAAACCATGACAAATCAGCCATAATATCACCTGCATAATCACTACAAATGCTCTTAGATCACAATAGGAAAATATCTTAAGTCAGGGAAAATTCCAACCAAGTCAGGGACTTCCTTGTGCCACCTGACCATAGATTAGGCTGAACGAAATCTCTCTTTTAGCCAATCACCCTCGCGCCATATTCCAAGCATGAATGTCGGATCTCATGGGTTAAACCAAAAAAAAACCAACCAAGGATTCCAGAGGCCAAACCACCTCAACCCTCCACCATAGTGATTCCACCTCTACAGTCCGGAAATCACTAACATCAACTAGATTGGTCTCTACCCAAGTTGTCCAAGTCTATAGGAATTGGTAACTCAACCCACAACTAACTCAGGGCTCCAAAGCGTTTGTCCTTAGCGCAACTCTAGGAACTAGTAACTCAACCCAAAAGGCTCTAGAGCATTTGTCCCAACCTACGACTCTAGTAACTAGTAACTAAACCCAAGTTGTTCTAGGGCTTATAGAGCATTTGTTCCAACCCACAACCATAGGGAACCTAAGCACCAATCAGAAAATAAGTGGGAAACCCACAACACCATGGCTATATAGGAAATGGAAAGGAAAGGCTGAAACCACTGTCAATCTAGACAAATCTTCATGCCAATGACAAAAAATAACCAAAAAATCACATGCATCCAAAAATCAACAAGGATATAACACATGAAACCTATTACCTGCAAAGTATCCTTGTTGTAGTTGCTGATCCAAATGTCTCCTCGCACTTCCTTGCTTTCCCTTGCCTTCTTTCTCCAAATCCATGTGAATGCTAGAATGATGCAAGCATGCTCTAAGAATGCTCTAAGTGTGCAAGAGTATAAGAGAAT
Source organism: Pinus taeda (assembly GCA_000404065.3). NCBI lineage: Eukaryota > Viridiplantae > Streptophyta > Pinopsida > Pinales > Pinaceae > Pinus > Pinus taeda. The sequence goes on from APFE030231293.1 coordinate 42,164, forward strand.
GAGAGTGTGCTCAACTCAAAACTGTTAAAAAGTTAGTAATTGTTTCTCTGAAGCGTTTTTATCATTGATGTCTCTTTTTTCTTTATTTTCCTTCAATTTTGCTCTAATTTCCCTTGCAAATAATTTTGTGTCTCTTCATGTTCATTTTCTCCTATTTTCCTTTATTTTCATAACTAAATTCCATTTGTTGCCTCTTTGCCTTTTCCAATTTCCATAACCATTATTAAACCACAAGTGATGCCCACTAAAGTGTTTTCCCAACATTAAACTTGGAATACTTGTCTCATGACCTTGGTCTTAGTTTATTTACATGGAAAATTAACCAAGTTTGTTATAATTAGTGAGGATGAAGAAACAATTGAAGACAAAATTTATGAAATTTCTCCACCTTCACCACAAACCAAATAGGCACCACAAAAAGAAAAGAAAGAAGCTGTCATATATTAGAGGGCCATGGCTAATGAAAGTATCAAACAAGGTAAAGAAAGTAGTCAACAAGAGAAGAACCATTTGTGAAAATTGGAAAAAGTCAAAGGACAAAATTTTCTACACCCATGACCTAAACATTGGAAGTGGATCAAGACCAACAAATCTTGTATGATAACAATGAGTCCTTAGGAGCCAAAGAATGAGAATCCTCCATAACTCGTGCAACAAGTGAAGTATCAAATATAACAGTAGAAGAGGAACCCTTCACCACCGAAGAGAAAGAATCACTAATTAAATAATATTTTGATAGTATCCCAAAGGAAACTTCTCAAGACGCAAAAGGGAAATATCCTATGAAGTTTTTAAAGGAAAGTATGAGGAGAAAGAAGAGGAAAATCAAAAAGTTAAAAGAGAAGTGGAGGAGGTAAAGGTTTTAAAAAAATACATCAAAACATAGAATGAATTTCTCACTAGGAAAATCATAAACATTGTTGAGGAAAATGATAGGGTTAAGGAAGAGAACAAGAGGAAGTGGGAAGAAAATATTATGATTTCAAAATAGGCCCGTTAATGGTATCAACACAAGAAAACATTAAAGGCCAAAAAACCAAAGCGTAAAGGTAAGGATGCTTATACAAAGGCCAAGACATTCAATTCAAAAGAGAATCTACATCTAATATAGATGTAATTTTGAGAAGAGTAGGGGCAATTTGAGGGTCAAAATAATACTTTTTGTTTTCGCATGAAGACATGCAACAACCTCTCCTTGGGAGAGATGTTGGTTCTCATTTTTGATGAAAAATAACCATCTCAAAAAACCTTATTTCATCCATAATAAACCTATTAACGTCATTTTTCGTCTTCATATTTTTCCTTCATATTCATCGATAAAACCTTTAAAAAGGTATTTTTGTCGTTTCATTTCAATTTTTGAACTTTGACAATTTTTACGCATTGGAAAATGATTTTTACCAGATTTTACATAAAAACAACGTGTTCTAGTAATTTCTCCTTTGTTTAGATATATGCAGACATTCTAGGTGAAGACAAAAGACATGGAATTTGCTGCAAGGTTTCCGAAGATGGATTGTGAAAAACCAACCATAGGGGTCCGACCAATGCATGGTCAATGCAGATACTCAAGGGGGGATCATGTTGTATCAACAAATAAATATAGACAGATTTATATAGCTCACGATTTTCCATTATTTCAATTGTCATCAATGTTGAATCTGATGGGGATGACATGCTAAATATTCATTTGGTTATCTCATAAAGAGTTTTTAGCATTTTAATTTTTTAAATGTATATACAAGTGAAGCTTGGGGTTAAGTTCCTCTTTGTACGTAATTTTTTTATTAAAGCTCTGTACCAGGTTTCTTGTATTAATAATATGCAACAACTCTAAGTTTTTACATTAGATAGTTTTCTTAAGTCAATGCTTGGAGGGCCCAATTCCTTCACTTGTGCACCATTTCTTTCATGTGGATATTGTGGTTTGTTGTACCTTCTATTTGCAGGAAAATATTTCATTAAATTATTTTTAATTCTCGATTATATATGTACAAATTTCTCACTATCATATGCAACATTAGTTTCTTTTAAATGGAGTTGATATTTTCTTTTGGAATCAATTTTAACCTTGCTTGATGGAGTAAAAGATGGAGGAGTAAAAAGAGTATTGTTGCAAATCTTTAATCCACTTGAGGGAGTAGGTTTGAAAGACACAACAACCGAGGTTTTTACCAATAGAGACCCTAATATATGCTTGATCAACCCATTAAAATTGAGTTCTTTAATTTGATTTAAATATTTTCACATTCAAGTATATGTGGTTAAATTATTTATTTATTTTTCAATCAACAATCTACATAAGTAAAAAGAGTGTTGGTTTGTGGACCTTTCTCATGGCATAAAATCCCACAATTTGATTTTCTTTGTGTGTAAGATTTGTAGTCTAGATTGGAGAATATTAGTTCATTTTCTTCCTTGAAAACTAAATTACATGTTTAAAACTTTACGTTGCAATAGTTTAATCATTTATTTTTGAAATTTTACAAGATAGGAAATTGTCAGCGTACACGTATAGTGCATGACACCTCATAAGTTTATGGACTTTCAAATTGATAATTTAATATCCTAATTTATGAAAGTAAATTAGAATTGGCATTATACACACAATTATTACTAATAAGATCGATGCCTCAACCTTTTGATTAATGAAATCAAATGTTCAATATTACAATGGTATGATCTCCTAATAGAAATGCCATTACTTCATATTGCCTTATTATTGTCTATCCATCCATTACTTGTCCTTATTTACATCACAATGTACATTTTTATTTGGAAAAGAGAATGGGTAGACCCTCAACGGATCCCTTGTCTCATGGATCTGATAAAATAGGCATGGCTAATAATTGGGAATCTATTTACACCATTTTAACACATTTAGTTAACTCCTGGTAAAGTTTGGATTTCATCTTCACGATATTCTCATCGCATAAAATGCATTAGAATATCCTTCATTTGTTGGCCAACATCTTGTTCCTTTTCCTTTTTGCTTTTTTGAAGGGTTTTTGATGAGAGGATGGCATGACCCTCATCCACCCTAGAGTTGATCTAACCAACATGGAACCATCTCAGTGTACCTAGAAGTTGTAACAACCTCGGGTCAAAAGTTCATGTAATAAAGTTAATAAAGGAAGGCAAAGTATCCTAGTGAGTATCGCTTGTTATTATGGATAAGGAGAAATCGACAAAGGTATTGGAAAATGCTTTAAAAAGGAAAAATGGTGTTATTGGTATTTTATTTATGAAAATAAACGGAAATAATAGAAAAATAAGGTGAAAGGCCACAAGTTACATGTGAGGAGGAAATTGAAGGATAATATAGGGAAAATGAAGAAATTAGAGGAATCACTAATAAAAATACATCAGAGCATCAGTTTGGGGCCGTTGGTCAATTGGGTTTTGGAATTGGTTCCAAAGAGGAGAAAAGCACCAAGAGGAGAAGGAAAGAAAGTAAGCAAAGGAAAACAAGGATCAAATAAGTAAATGCTGGATCAAGTGGCTTCAATAGGAATATTTGCAGGTAACATGTTGCATGTATGATTTCCTAGCTGGTTTTGGCATGCATGTTATATGCATGTGTGTATTTGGTTCATTTGTTTACATTGACATGGGGTTTTCCTGGTTCGACAATGGTTTTAGCCTTGCCTTTCCATTTTTGGATAACCATGGTGTGATGGGATTCATTCTTGGTTGAGCTTCAGAGTGCCATAAGGATTTGGATCTAGGTGAGGTGGTCTCAAGAAAATCCCAAGGGTTGGGGGTGGAGATGGTTTTCTTTGGGAAACCCTCAACATGTTGGTGGAGATACGAAAATTCCTCAAGGGATGGTGAAGGAATTCTGAGGCATCCAAGCTCGGATTGGATTAATGATCTCAAGACCGGTTTAGGTGAGATCACGGTAGTGCAAGGGTGGAGGTTGTTTAACCTCTGGGTTCCCTTGATGTTTTAAGGATTGGTTTATCCCACGAGATCCCACATTATTTCCTGGAATATGGCACAAGGGTGATAGGCCAAAAGAAAGATTTGGTCTAGCCCAATCTATGGTCGGGTGGTACGTGGAAGTCCCTGACTTGGTTGGCTTCTGGATATGGTTAATAAGAGCTAAGTTCTTCTTGTCTTTATGAGTAAATGTACTTGTTATTATGTGGCTTTAATGGCCATTCTAACACTATTATTTATCTAGTTATATGCTGGTTATAAGCATGGTTTTATGATAGATCCAAGTTATGACTCTTATAATGTTTGATTGATATATGAATGATTAATGAATGCATGACCTAATGGATGTTATTGTAGCTATTATGAGAGAGCATTATTCCTGGTAAACCTCAAATACGTTTTAGATCTCTATATTCAGATATGCATTCATGACCTGTTGGTTGCATGATCTTAATGTGTTTGACGAAATGACTATCATGGTTAGATTGGGCTAGGTCAAGTCCTTGATTAATTTTTGTGTTAGAGACCTTGACTCTATGTTATTTATCATTTTTGGGGTTTCATTAAGTTCTGGGTAGAGGTTTGGATCCTAGCCCTGAAAAAGTGGCTTAAATCTTGCGGTTGCTAGCACAAGACTACCTAAAAAAGACTGCAGTTGCAAGGAAGTAGGCTTGTGGGAGTGACTGGAGGGTTATAGTGGCTTGGAGACCTTGTCATGGGAGTGACTAAGGCCTTAATTCAGTGAAAAGTAAATTTAACTCAAGGGTTACGCACCTGGAGTGGTTGGTTAGATCCTAGCGGTCCTGTAGCACTTGAGGGAAGTCATTAAGGTCTTGTTATGTCAACTCCATTTCCTTAAGATCATCTAGGGGTTGATTCATGTCATAGTAACCCCTCAACTCATGTTTACCCTTGGAAAGCTAGTGAAAGTGAGTGGATATGAGAGGAGGTGTGTTACAGAAGTAAAACCCATGCGTTGTATTTCTTACTATAAGCTTGGTATGGTAATTAAAGAGAAGGGTTACCAAATCCGCATAGGAGTTATAGGTGCTAAACTAACAAATCCATCATTAGTAATAATCAAATTTTAATCCTTATAATTTACAAAAAGCAATGGAAAAGTCATTAATTAACAACATAACTACCTTATAAGTTCATGACGACATTTATAGTGAAGAGTATAAGATAATATGGTTAATAGGGATGATGAAGAGGTGAAAAGAAGAGATAACTTGGTCAAAAAGGGAATATATGGAAATGAAAAGTGTATCAAAATGGTGGCCTGACATCTCCCCCACACCTCAGACCTTGCATGCCCTCATGCAAATACAATAGACGACTAATGTTTGTTTTAAAAGATTTCTAAAATTGAGCAAAATTGAGTGTGTCAAGACTAAGTGGTAGAATTTATTACTATGTTCACATTGGAACCCTTCCTCTTTTATTTTTCCTTGAGTTTCCTGCTTAACATCCTATTATGCAGTGCCAACAACTAAGTTTTTTTTATACAATTTCCTAGCAAGCCTTAGTAATTTCTCCATTTTTCGATGTTAATTTTGTATATCTTCATGTATCTGAGCACTTTGTTCCTTGAAAGTTGCATTCTCGTTCCCCCCGCCCCCCCCCCCCCCTCCCCGAGAAAAAGCGTAATTTTATTATTATATTAATTAAAATTACATTTTGCAGATAGATGACTGGCATGTATTTAAAGATAAATGATCCCTTGGATTTGTCACAATAGTGGCTTAAAGCTCTCCTAATTAAGAAAAATAAAAAGACTATCTGGAGTGCCTAATGACTTGTATAGTTGTAGAATTCATCCACTTTTCCTTTCTTACATTTCTTCTTTTTTACTTCCTTCTATACCCCTAGGTTAGGTTAGATAACAACCAATGTCATATCTACTAAGTTTGTTGTGGGGGGGCCTCCTTTTCATATTCAAAGCTCTCTATTTCATGAGGTCTTTTAGTTCTTGGCATCATTTCATTCTTTGTTGTTACTGCTTCGATAACTACAATATTTGTTGACTATCATCTCCATGTTCTGATTGGGATCTATGGTTTGTGGAGGGAGCTCATCCCAAGTGGTAGTTTCAATCATTTCTTCATTTTATGTGTTGGGGGATTCCTTTTGGCCCTACTATTCTTCGTTATCTGAAAAGGGGGCTTTTAGGGCTGCCATATCTTGGTTTTAGTCCGTGACCATTTCCTCCTATTTGTTGGTTTTTTGGCTAGAGAGAAACTATCTTGTTTGGTTGCATACACGGCATATGAATGTCATGTTTTCATAATCAAGAATCTACGTCCACTGGAAGTGTCCATTTTTTAGTTGGATGTGATCTTGCAACCCCTTTCTAAGGTCGATCTCCACACAAAGATGGACATATGCCAAAAATCCCCTTTATTATTCTCTCACTGTTTGTTTTCCTAAATACTACCACTACATTTTCGATGTCTTCAAGTACTTGGTGATGCCAAAAGGGAATCAGGAGGTTTGGAAAACAAACCAAGCCAAGAATTTTTGTGACTTCCATGGTGGACGAGTTGAATTTTAGGAACCGGGGAGTACTGAATAACCCAACTCTTCCCCAGAACCATAGTCCTTCCTCCAGGATTTCCTGGTAAACTATTTTTAAGAAAGGGCGTACTATGAAGAAACCCTTCGAGCATAAGTAGATGTCACATTATTTGGTCCAGTTTGTGTAGATCCATTGTAAAGGTCTTCAATTTTCAGCCATAAACCATTAAATCTGCATATTAGAACCTTTTTATAAAAATATGAGATGTTGTTTACCTGTGAATTCTTGATCTCTATTTGTGGGTATTTCTCCATTTTTTCCACTATGAAAGGTTCATATAGAGTCCTAACTTGGGTTGTGGCCTTAACATGTCCAACACCTCCCTTGGATACTTCTTTTTATGAGACTGGTGGACCATGTCTTGTTCCACCACTTAGTCCTGAGACCAAGGAAAGGGTGGAGCCTTTGCTTATTTTATAATATTTGAGAATCCTCTTGTCTTGCAACAATTTCCCTTTTGAGGTGAATTTTTTCTCTACTATTCGGATCCCCTCACACTACTGAAAATTGTTTTCGAGGCTTTCCACTAAGTCTCGTTGTTGGTCAAGATCAGTATGAATCTACCTGATAAGTTTTTTATGATTATCTGGAAGGTCATGTTTTTCTTTTTCCATGCTTGGGATTAGACCACCTCTGAGCTAGGATGGTGCTGCTTATCCCCAAATGAGATTATTTCGGTCCAATGGCTGCAAGTATTTGATCGACTTCTCCTCCATTTGTCAAACTTTTCCAGCCTGAGATAAAACTCGATATGTATGTGTAAATATGAGATCCCTATGCGCTGAAGTAGAGATGGTTGGTAAACGACCCTCTTGGGCATGCCTGTCATGACCACCACAGACAATCTACATCATCGTCATAGATCCGAGCTCTAGATGCCTTTTTGATGCTTTGTTCCTTCTCTGCAGGTTCATAAGGATTCGACACACAAATGATTTTAACAAAGTAGAGAAATTGCTTACTTTCAAGAATTAATAACGTATAATAATAGCCATTGGACCCTTTCACAGGATGATGGACTGGAATCTCCCTTTGATTGGCTCTTTGTAGGATGTAAAAGGTTTTGCCTTCACCTTCGCTCCAAGGTTTGTATTTGCTACATCTCGCGAGCGTGAAATGAGTTTTAGTGTCAGGAAAAGTGTCAGGTCCCCGAGTTGGGTAAACGTGTGACCGAGTTGTAATGGGTGCGCCCATGTGCGATAGGTGCCCATGTTGACCAACTCGGGTGGAGAACAGGTGTGGTGGAGGAAACTTGACATGACTTCTGATTTTATGCGATGGGCGGGCACACCCCTATGTGCAATGATTTGTATGAGCCGTTGGCGGGTGAGAACACCGGGTGACCCAACAGGGGCATTCGAGGAGGTGCGCGCCTGGGCGATACGGCCATGAGGCAGATGTGTGATGTGTGATGAAGGCGTGTCGTGTGAGGGGCACGCTCGACAACCTGAGTTGGGTGCCTAGGTGGGCGCTCTCCCGAGTTAGCCAACATGACCTAAGTGCGGAGGCCATGTGCGATGACGAGTTGGGAAAATGGGCGAGGCCGAACCAAAGGGACAACTTATGGGCAGTGATATGGGAAATGTTCATATGTTGGGCCAACGTATTTTTATGAGCAGGCCAACGTGATATTGGTGGATGGGCCAACCTTTGGCATAACCGAAAGGTTGCGCTCCTTGGGTCACAATGGTGTGGAAGTGTGTATATATATTACAGATAGTTTGATGGAATGGAGGCATCGGACTTGGTTGTGGACTCATCGCAGAAACACAAAGTGAGGAGCGTCGAGGGAGATAGGAAAAGTAGAACCACAACGGAACCAGGTTGGGTCTGCATTCTAATGTAGGAGCATTTGGACTTAGCCATCAATGTGATTGTATGTTCACATGTTGTGGCTAACATGAGATGAATTTCATTGACCTGAGTGGTCAAAATCAGTTTTAATAGAGAGAGTTGGATCTCTCAAATTGATCTTTACTTCAATTATTGTAATAATTAAACCATTGTATTATTTTTAGAATACGAGATAAGTTTGTTAGGATAGGTGTGTATCAGAGCTTGAGAATAGGGATTTAATAGTTGCGCTGATAAAAATAGAGATTGAGTTGTCAATGCAGTTAGGATAGGATTTGATCCATAAAAGAGAAAAAAAATTTAATGATAGACATTGTATGGAATAGATGAGGGAGTAAGCGAAAGATTGAGAGAGAGATAGGGTTTGCGAGGAAACAGAGGTTAGACAAATTGTTGTAATTGAGATGAGAGGGCCAAGACTCTGTAATTTCTATATTGTTGAATAATTGATTAAGTGTGATGTTGCATGTTATTCCTGGTGTAGAGTTTCTCTTGAATCTGCGTATCGGCATTTTGTACCCTAATCGGGTGTTATTTCAATTTGTGTGTTTATTGTTAATTATAGTCAATTAGCGTTAAGGGTTAATACCAAGATTAGGCACTAAATCTTATTAAGTACATTTATTAAAGGTTCTGTATTAAACACTTGAGTAGTATTGGAAAGCAGTAAGTGGTATTCCGCGTGGAAAATAAATGGGAAATGGTATTTCTCCAAATTGCACGATTAACCTAAGATGGTGACACGTCGCATGGGAAAAACACTTTTCTCGTGTGCTCTCAACCTGATATCACTTGTGCAATAATTCACGCGAGATGGTGCAATAACCGTTGGATTGAATGAGACAGATCAATATTCGTTGGCATGTGATACGACGTGATATTCGTCGGATCTGAAGAAGCCAAATCAACATTGGAGATTGAAGTGCTTGGGGAGTAAGAAGCGAAAGTAGGACCAATGATGGTTGGTCAGCTTAGCAGGACCCTCAGGAGGAAATACACGTACATAATCTTATTAATGCGCAACTGATTGTTTTTTAAGTGAACCATTAGTCTAATTCTAGACTACCACATCAATTTTGGTAACCATCCACATCATTTGGTATTGGAGCCCAAGGATTAAGTTTGCTTCAGTAAACATGCCACCTAGGAGAGGCGATGGCATAGGTCGGGGGAGACCCATAGCGAATGCAATTCTGCTGGAGGAGATTCAAAACGTGCGCACAAGGATGGGGACAATTGAAACTACTCAAAGGAGAGCACCTAATGAAGGAGATGCCAGTGCTGCAGAGGAATCTTCTGAGGAAGAAGAAGATGATGAAAGTGAAGCTACCAAATTTCTCAAAATGTTGGCCAAAGTAAGTGGAAGACCATAGGTGGAAATACCTTTATATGATGGGAATATCAATGTAGAAGAGTTGATGGACTGGATCAGTTCATTGGACAAGTATTTCGACTATGAGAAGGTTGATGATAAAAAGAAGGTGAAATTTGTAGTTACGAGATTGAAGGGTCATGCAACTATCTGGTGGGATGAACTACAAACATCCAGAGCAAGAAAGGGGAAGTCCAAGATCAAACAATGGGATAAAATGGTGAGTAGTTTGAAATCTAAATTTATTCCAAAATATTATCAGTTAAATCTTTTCAGACAATTGCAAAATTTGAGACAAAAAGGAATGGCCGTCAAAGAATATACAAAAGAATTTTATAAGCTGATCATTAGAGTAGGACATGTAGAGGATGATGTAGAAAAGGTAGCCAGATACATCAATGGCTTGAGATATGACATACAGGATGAAATCAACTTGCTGAGTCTGAAGACAATTGAAGATGCATATCAAGCAGCTTTGAAAGCAGAGGAGAAGATGTTGAGAAACCAAATTAGAGGAACAAAGAGAAAAGTTCAGCAAAAGGTAGAGGAACTACCAGATCAAGATTTCAGCACCCTCAGGGTGAAGCAGGAAGTTCAAGTAGTAGACCACCACAGAGAGGAGACTTTAGTAGAGGAATATTTGCACCAAGAGGAAGAGGCGGAGGAAAAGAAATTCAGTGTTATACATGTGGAGAATGGGGACATGGATCATGGGACTGTCCTCATAATAAAGCAACAAATCAGCAGAATGTGAATGTGGCTGAGGCAAAGGAAGAAAAACCTCAAATTGAAAATAAGGAAGAATCACCCGAAGTAGGAGAATCCTTGTTATTGAAAGAGTATTGCTTAAAGTAGAGAAAGAGACAGGAGAACCAGCTCAGAGAAAGAATTTATTCAAAACTACATGCAAGTCCAAAGGAAAATGCTGTAAAGTGATAATGGACAGTGGAAGTATTGATAACCTTATTTCTATAGAAATTGTGGACAAGTTAGGATTAGTGAAAGCAATATAATCGACTCCTTACAAGGTATCATGGTTGCAAAAAGGACATCAACTTATTGTGACAAAACAATGCAAAGTAGAAATCCAGATTGGTACTTACAAGGATGTGATATTATGTGATGTAATGCCAATGGATGTGTGCCATGTATTGCTGGGAAGACCTTGGCAGTTTGATAGAAAAAGCCATTCATGATGGTAGAAGAAACACCTATACCTTGGAGAAGGATGGAGTGAAGCATACATCGCTGCCATTAAAAGATGAAGCAGACAAAAAAATATCTGGAAATAGTGTTATGCTGATGAGTGGAAAGGATCTATTGCAAGAAGTTGGAAAAGGTGAAGAAATGCATTTTTCTGTCATAGGGAGACCTAAGGTAATTTTGACTTCTACAAACTTGGATGATTTACCTGAAGAAATCAAAACTCTATTGAATGATTTTGCTGATATTATTGTGGATGAGTTGCCAAATGCATTGCCACCAACTAGGAGTATTAGTCATCATATTGACCTAATACTTAGAGCAAGTTTTCCAAATAAAGAATCATACAGGTTAACTCCTCAAGAAAATGCAGAAGTTGGGAGACAAGTGCAAGAACTGATGGATAAGGGATTAATCAGAGAGAGTCTTAGTCCATGTACTGTACCAACAATACTCAGCCCAAAGAAAGGAGGTGAATGGGGCATGTGTATTGATTCCAAAGCCATAAACAAGAATACTATTAGGTATAGATTTCCTTTACCATGCATGGATGATTTGATGGATTGTTTAAGTGGGTCAAAGTATTTTACTAAAATAGGTCTGAAGAGTGGATACCATCAAATAAGGATTAGAGAAGGAGATGAATGGAAGACTGCATTTAAAACAAACAATGGGCTGTATGAGTGGTTAGTGATGCCTTTTGGACTCACTAATGCACCCAACACATTCATGAGATTGATGAATGAAGTCTTGAAGGAATATGCAGGCAAGTTTGTCATTGTTTATCTTGATGATATTCTAGTTTTCAGTAGAAGCAAAGAAGAACATTTGGAGCATCTTAAGTTGGTTCTAAGAAATCTGCAGAAAGAGAAACTGCTGATAAATCTGAAGAAATGTAGTTTCATGAAAGAAGAATTAATTTATTTTGGGTTTGTAGTTTCTAAAGAAGGTCTGAAAATGGATCCAGAGAAAGTCCAAGCAATTTGGAACTGGCCTATTCCAAGAAACATATTTGAGGTAAGAAGCTTTCATGGTCTTGCAAGTTTTTATAGAAAATTTATCAAAAGTTTTAGTCAGATTTGTGCACCAATTATTGAAACAATCAAAGAGACTAATTAGCCATTCAAGTGGACAGAAGCAGCAGACTGAAATTTTGAGTTGCTGAAGAAGAAAATTACAGAAAAACCAGTTTTAGCTTTGCCTGATTTTGGAAAAATTTTTCAAGTTGAAATTGATGCTAGTGGAGTTGCAATTGGAGCAGTTCTAAGTCAGGAACAGAGACCAATAGCATACTTTAGTGAGAAACTAAATGAAGCTAAGAAGAAATATTCTTCTTATGATAAAGAATTTTATGCTATTATGCAAGCTTTAAAAAAATGGAGATGTTATTTGCTACCAAAGGAGTTTGTATTGTACTCTTACAATCATGCATTGCAATTTATAAACAATCAACCAAAATTGAATCAAAAGCACGGAAAGTGGGTAGAGTTTTTACAGATTTCTACTTTAGTGATAAAAAATACAAGTGGTAAGTTGAACAAAGTTGCTAATGCTTTAAGCAGGGTAAATTTCATTGTGAAAGAATTAAGAGTTGGTGTTGTAGGAGTTGAAGAAATGGTTGATATGTATAAAGATGATGCAAAATTTAAATATATTTATGCAGTTGTACAAAATCTAACAGTTCATAATAGAAGCCAGTGGTTAGATTATCTTATCTAAGGAGGTTTACTATTTAAAGGTAACAAATTGTGTATTCACAAATGTTCTATGAGGGAAAACATAATCAAGGAGAAACACAATGGAGGGTTATCTAGGCACTTTGGACAAGACAAAAGCTTTGCTCAAGTAAATGTTTTTTACTAATGGCCAAATATGCAAACTGATGTTAAGAAATTTGTTGAGAAATGTGGGATATGTCAACATGCTAAGGGAAGAAGCCAAAATACAAGATTGTACCAACCATTACCAATACCAGACCGACCATAGGATGCAATTACTATGGACTTTGTTTTTGGATTACCTAGAACACAAAGAGGAAATGATTCCATTTATGTTGTGGTAGATAGATTTTCTAAAATGGCACATTTCATTGCATGTAAAAAGACTAGTGATGCAACACATATTGCTAATATGTTTTTTTCAGAAGTTGTAAGGTTACATGGATTTCCTATAAGTATTGTGTCTGATAGGGATACAAAGTTTGTTGGGCATTTCTAGAGAACTCTTTGGAAGAAACCAGGTGCCTACCTTAGTTTCAACTCGGCATATCACCCTCAAACAAATGGATAGACCGAAGTGGTAAACAAAATCTTGGGAAACATATTGTGAAGTTTAGTGTATCAAAATCCTAGGTAGTGGGATTTAGCACTTGCTCAAGCTGAGTTTGCTTATGATGACACTCCAAACCAAAGTACTGGGATGAGTCCATTTCAGATTGTTTTTGGAATGAATCCAAGAGGTGTGTATGAGCTCAGAAATTTGGGCAAACAGGAGATGAGAAGTGCAAAGGTTGAAGAGTTTGCAGAGAAGATGCAGATACTACAAGAATATGTCAAAGACAGATCACAGGAAAGCAGTGGAAAATACAAACAGAGAGTTGATATGAAGCGAAAGGAAAAATAATTCCAAGTGGGTGATATAGTGATGGTACACTTGAGGAAAGAAAGGTTTCCTGTTGGGACTTATAATAAACTAAAGATGAAAAAGATAGGGCCATGCATAATTGTGAGGAAGTTTTCAACCAATGCTTATGAAATTGAGTTGCCAGAAGGGATTGGAATATCACCTATCTTTAATGTTGAATATTTATATCCATACAAGGAGACAGAGACAGAGATACAGATTGAACTTGTAGAAGATGAAGAATAGACTGTACATTGGGAAGAACAAATGCTAAAGACAATCAAGAAAGAGGTGGAAGTTGTTCTAGAGAAAAGAGTAACTAAAAGAACCAGAGGATAGGTTTATTTTAAATATTTTGTCAAATGGAAGGGAAAACAAATAGAGGATGCCAGTTGGTTGACAACATCAGAGTTGCAGAAGTATGGAGTCAATCCTAAAAGTTTGATAAATGATTCTTTTCTTCCTCGACAGTCTCATGCAGGAGCATCTGAACTTAGCTAGCAATGTGGTTGTATGTTCAGATGTTGTGGCTAACATGAGATGAATTTCATTGACCTGAGTGGTCAAAATTAGTTTTAATAGAGAGAGTTGGATCTCTCGAATTTATCTTTACTTCAATTATTGTAATAATTAAACAATTGTATTGTTTTTAGAATAGGAGATAAGTTGTTAGGATAGATGTGTACCAGAGCTTGAGAATAGGGATTTAATAGTTGAGCTAATAAAAATAGAGATTGAGTTGTCAATGTAGTTAGGATAGGATTTGATCCATAAAAGAGAAAAAAATAAATGAATGATAGAGATTGGATGGAATAGAAGAGGGAGTAAGCGAAATATTGAGAGAGAGATAGGGTTTGCGAGGAAACAAAGGTTAGACAAATTGTTGTAATTCAGTCGAGAGGGCCAAGACTCTGTAATTTCTATATTATTGAATAATTAATTAAGTGTGGTGTTGTGTGTTATTCCTGGTGCAAAGTTTCTCTTGAATCTGCATATTGGCGTTTTGTACCCTAATCGGGTATTATTTCCATTTGTGTGTTTATTGTTAATTACAATCAATTAGTGTTAAGGGTTAATACCGAGATTAGGCGCTAAATCTTATTAAGCAAATTTATTAAAGGTTCTGTATTAAACACGTGGGTAGTATTGGAAAGAAGTAAGTGGTATATCACGTGGAAAACAAATTGGAAATGGTATTTCTCCAAATTGCGTGATTAACCTAAGCTGGTGACACGTCGCATGGGAAAACCACTTTTCTTGTGCGCTCTCAACTTGATATCGGTCGTGCAAGAATTCACGTGAGATGGTGCGATAACCGTTGGATCGAACAAGATAGATCGACGATGGAGATCGTTCAGCTAGTTGGCGTGTGATACAACATGATATTCATTGGATTTGAAGAAGCCAGATCAACAGTGGAGATTGAAGCACTCGGGGAGTAAGAAGTCAAAGTAGGAACGATGGTGATTGGTCAGCTTAGCGGGACCCTCGGGAGGAAATACACGTACATAATCTTATTAATGCGAAGCTGATTGGTTTTTTAAGTGAACCATTAGTCTAATTCTAGACTACCACATTAATTTTGGTAGCCATCCACATCACATTGTGACAGAGTTGGCATGACGGGTCAGGTCAGGTAGACTACACGACGTGCAGGTCATGCACCCACGCTGATGGGCGGGCAGAAACGTGTTGCAGTAGACTTGAATGGGCACAAAATATTGCGGATCGTTTGAAGACAGGTCTGAATGGTTGTAGAGTTCAGTGGACAGTTCCAATTTGACACGGTTTAGGCGGGTATGGTATAACACTACGTGTAGAAAACAATGGGAAACACAACAATGTGACATGACTGTTGAACGAGGTGTGCAAAATTCAGGTGAGGTTGAACGACGGGAAACACGATTTGTGCCGAAGGTACACTTGAGGATTCCGAACGAGTAGGTGTGGGTAGAAATAGTAGCAGTGCGACATGGCTATGACACAGGTCTGGGATATTTGTCTAAGTGTGCAGGCCGGTTGTTGGCTACATGACTTAGCATCAAAATTGTAAATTATTGTAAAATTGTATATTATTGAAGATTGTATTATTATTGACATGAGCAGACTTTACGAGAGTTGCCACTCCCAAGTATAAGTGTGTTATACTTGTATGGTTATTTATTTTTGCTACATAATGATGATGATGAAATATAATTGAAGTAAATGTTATTCCACTGCATTGATAAAGGCCACTTGCTTGGAAAATTTACTAAGTGTTGGAGTTAGGCATAATCCATACACTCTAGTATTGGTTAAGAGAAAAGTGTAGTGCTTCTACACCCGCTATATGTTGGCTGAAAGACTACCACAGGTATAGGGCCGTTACAGATGGTATCAGAGCTTGATTCAAGGCGAGTCGAGATAATTGAGATTTGAAGGAAAGTCTGAAGCAGGGATACATCTACCACTTCATGACCTTATATAGGTTGAGGTGTATGAAATAGGAAACCCACGGATTCTAGATGAACTTGAAGTCTTGGAAGGGATTGTTGAAGGAGAGCTTCTTCGAATTGGTTGGGAAATGGAGCACGATGTAGCTGCAGATTGTGATGAAGAAGAAGAAGCCGTGATATATGAGGAAGAGGATGTTGCAGGTGTGTCAATGACGGAGGAAGAACTTGAGGCACCATTGATTGCCCAAGTTTGACCAGGATCACACATATTGCACACATTTATGGATGAAGGCACTCACATGAAGGAGCCTCATGATGAAGTAAGTATTGTTATTACTTGTGTTTCATTAGAGATTTTGGAGGATGGGCCATATGCAAGGATGGGAAAAGGGAGTTTTCTGATGCAATGGAAAACCTTAACATGGATGACTACGATGAGACCTTGTGCAATGAGGCAAGGGATATTGGTTGTTGCAGGGCTTGTTGGGGAAATTTGTGACCTTATGGTAGAAGGTGCAAATGCCCATGACAAGGGAGGAACATGATGATCTTTGCGATGGATGGGTCAAGCTTTAGACATATGGATAATTGGCGAAGTTCCTGGCATGACTCATGGACAGATTAGAGAGAGGGCACTTCGGATTTATGATGATATGATACTTGGGTGGACTTATTCATGGCTGAAACAAAGAGGCAGTCTTGGTGGACCTTTAGTGGGGGAGGTAGTGATGATGGAAGGTGTTATCACTTAAGAATTCTAATACCAAAATGTCTCACATTAGTTTATGGTAAAAGTCGGTGTTAGTCTAAGTTTGATGTTTGTTTGCCTTAGAGTCTGAGTCTTAGGAGTCTTGAGTCAAATATGCATTCTCATTCATCACTGGACATTCTCATTCATCATCGGTCTCATAGCCATGTGTCAGTTTTGTTTAAAAGTTACTATGTGCCACAAAGCCCTTTAGGTGATTTCGTAGCGCATGTAACCATTTTGAAGTGTTTTTGTAGTGCAACAGTTTTAGGTGATTTCACAGCGCGATATGTTTTAGGTGATTTCGTAGCGCATAATTCAAAATTTACACTGACTGCGCTATGAAAGAGGGGATTCGTGCATTCCGCAACGAATCTTTCCTAACTGTCAAATCTGTCAAGTTAATTTATAGTTGCGTCATTCATTGTCAGTTTATGCACTCCACATATCATATCCAACCGCTTATCTCCATCATTGCATCCGCTAGTACATTGATACACACAGATTGCAAGTTCCAAGAAAAGCCAGGTATGCACAGTCTTAATGATGATTGTATTCGTTGCATGAGAAACAAGTATGCAAGATTTCAATTTGAAAACATGGCTATCAAGTGAGGCAGTCATTCAAGCGAGGCAGAGATTGGAGTTTGAGCAGCGCTAGCATTTCCAACCTCCATTACACTGAACCTTCATGGAGGGATCGACAGAAAGAAAAGATCACAAATCAGGCAAATGTTTGAGAAACGAGCCTGAAGGTTTAGACATAACCTTGAAGAACAGAGAAGTCGAGCATGCATTCAAACAAGCCGGGTGTTGGAATTTTTGCAAGAAACTCCAGGGAGGTCATGCACAAGTTACCAAGGAATTTGCCCTGAATTTCACAGGACTAAACTCAAAGGTTGGTATGTTGGAATTGCAGGTCTCACCAGACATGATATCCACAGTTACGTAGATTCCAAGGGGGCAAGAAAGCTGGTTTGATAATTTCAAATTTGATATGAACCCATGTAAAGAGTTTCTAAAGCAGGAATTCATTAACTCAGATTTAAACAAGTCTGTTCCTAGAAGTTATGTCAAAGAGTCATATGCCAATCTACTTACTTGTATACAGAAGTACCTCACCTGTGAAGGGAGATACAATAATGTATATTCATACCATTTTAAATTTCTGTTGCATTTCACAGGAAAGGCATCTATTGATCTACCTTTTTACTTATTCCGTAGCTTAAGTAAAATGTGTGATAAGGTGCAGCTAAAGAAAGAAGCCTGTGAGACTTCATTGTGTTATCACTCAGGTTGTTCCCTGCTTCCTAAAGGGAATACGACCGAGGTAACCACTAACCAATCTTTTAGTTACAGGTCCTAGCCTACCTGTAACCAGAGAGGGCTCTCTCTTTATGATTTAGCTTTGTTGGTGGATGATTTTAGGCTAGTTATGGCGTGCTGTTTTGTTTGAGTTTGGTTGGTTGGTGAATTCAAACAGAGCTGAGGTATAGTTTACAGAACAGTTTGGTCCATTGGGCAATGGAGTTTAAGGAAGTGTGCTGCTGAAGTATGTTTTTGAAGACAAAGCATTGCTACAAAGCCAGATAGGCATCTGTGGAACAATTTTTTAGATTTTGTGATGAAGTTATGAAATTAGTGAGTGAAAGGCAATTGAGAATCTTTCACTATGCTAACAAGGGAAAAATGAAAGTATTGCTTAAGATCAGTTAAGAATTCTTAAACAATATTCACAGTGATAGAATTAGTTTAGACATGAGCAATTAAGAATTCATATCCATGGCTAATCCAGAAGAAAACATATTTAGAAATAGAGATTGAGCATAGGGTGTATTCAAACAAATCCTAAGCTATTCTTTTTCTCTATTTACTATGATTATGAAAATATATGAATTTTGGCATACATAGAAAAACAAGAACACAGTTCAGAATTACTTATTGTTCGAGCAAATGACACAGGAATTCTGCAACACAACAGGGCTATTCATTTCCATCTTCAGACAGCATAGGAACCAGGAACTCCGCCAGCAATTTGTATTATCACAAATGTCTCAGATATACAATACAGCTCTTCTGAAAGAGTTTCACTACAACCGACCCTCAATACGTTCTTTGAGGGGATATATATACAAAAATAGGATACAAAATATCTCAATAGTGAGTTATTGTGCAATAAATTGCACCACCAACTCTCTTACAAAAAGTAAATGAAAGATATAACTACAGCATTTAATGTTGAGATGGCAGCTATCTTTCTGTCAGACAACTTTTGACTTTTTGGCTCAGGAAAGTTGGCTGTAGCTGTGCCTTTAATTCTGCATTAGTTGAGCCTGTTGTCTGAGTGCTTTGAGGAGTCAATGTACGGATGCTCCCTGTGATATCTGCGTGCTGGATTTTCTGCTGACCTATACTGTGACTGAGATCTGAATTTTCACAAAAAGGAATAATACAGTGGAATTGCCTGGGCATAATTTCCAGCATTTCCTGCCACCAGTCAGCTGGAGGTAGCCGATGTCTTCTTATTTTTACCAGTGTTTCATCTGCTTCAGTATATCTGTAAAAATTTGGAGGCACTTCAAACAGATGATTTAAATCATGCTCAATAAAAAAGAAATTTTCTAATTTGTCATACAGAGACTGCCCAGAGGGAGGCCCTGCTTCTTCTGTGGAGCTGCTGGATGCTGTGATTTGATTCTCAACATAATTGTTGATCCTTGTGAATAAATTGATCATATGACAGCAGTTGTCCTGTGCCAGTCACTAGGCTTGGAGTCCTTTATCCTGCAACACTGTCATCTTTGCCCTGAATTCATCAAATTTCTGCCTTCATATCCTGACATTTTCTTTTAGTGTTTGAGTGAAATTCCTCAAAGTCTAGCACTTTCTTGGCTGTCAAGATGGTGTCTGTTCTGCTGTTTATTTCTAGTGCTGCCAATTCCTCCCTAGTGTGGGTATTGAGGAAATGTATCATTTTATTGGCCTGCACAGGCATGATTCCTAGTGCTGTTCTGGCCCTTTGTATTTCAACATGAGCTATGCCTATCAGTTCAATTTGCTCATGTATTACCTGGATTGACCTCCATTGGTCATGGATTGATTGGCCAATTTTGGCCCAGATTATCTTCTTGATTTCTGCTAGAGTTTTTCCTAAAAGTAATTCTTTTTCCAAAGCTTTCACTTTGGCCTCCAAGGCTTTTATTTCTCTCTGCTTCTCTGCTACAGTCATCTTGGACTTGTCATAGCTGGCCTCTAGCTTGGCCAGTCTGTCCTTGGCTTCATTGATTTCTGTCACCTGAACCTCAAGTTCTTTGACAGCTTTCATCAAGTCCTCCATACTCATGCTAGATTCTGCTGCTGCTATTGCCTCTGTTGCTGATGTGGCTGTGGTTCGTGTTGGAATGGCAGGAGGGGATGCTGCTGCTTGTGTAGGAGGGGCAGGGCCAAGAGTTGTAGAAGTTTGAGGTGGCTGGGAGGTTGATTCTCCCTGTCTACCTTGCCATGCTTTCTCCAATTCTCCTTCCATCTCTAGTATTCTTTGATTCATCTTCATAAGTAAATCCATGGTGTCATCAAGCTCTTTTTCCTATGCAAGTTCTGCAGCGTCAGGGTGAATGGTTGGAGGCAATTTTGCCTGCTTTCTGAGTGCAGCAATATCATCCTCCTTCTTTTTCATAAGGGCCCTAACACCCTTTGGATCTTTTGGATCATGCCCCAGATCAATGATTATGTCTTCCAAAGTTTTTATTCTATTGTCCTTAGCAGTGGAAGACATTCTTTCCAAATCCAACTGTTAGTATTTTTCAGTGATTCTTTTAACTGATGGGCTAGCATGGCCTTGTCTGCAAGGGTAGCATAGACCATTTCCCCTGTTTGCTTGTGCAACTCTATTTGATCCATTGGATGTATGTCTTTAGAAAAGACCTCCAAGTTTGTTCTTATGTAATCTGCCGAGTTTTGGGATGTGGGAAACTTTTAGGCTTTTAAATGAGTAAAAATCATTTTGTCCTCCTTGATATCATAAGCAACCATCAATCTTTGTTTTTTGGAGGGAGTTGCCTTCAAGAATTGATCATAGAGTTGTACTCTCAACAATTCATTTTGTGCCTTGATCTCCATGAAACCCGCTTTGATACCAGCTGGTTGCTTTCCCTGCTGCGTTGAGGAGGATACCTCTGTGTTTTGCTGCATGGCCTGTTCCTGCTGAAATGAACTAGTGGCAGTCTGCTGGCTGGATTGTCTTTCTCTGCTTTGGCTTTCTACTCTTTCTTCACTGATGTCTTCTTCCTCGATCCGAGGGTCAATTCTTGGCCTCTTAGCCTCCGGTTGCTGTGTTGACCCACTTGGAGGTGTGGCCTCCTCTCTATCACGTTTTTTACCTCTCTCTTCATTGAGAGGTGTTTGCAAAAATGGGATTTGGGGTGGTTCAGTTTGCTGTAAAGGGGCTTGCCCTTGACTTTGATCCTTTGAAGTGCTGGGCTGCCCTGCCTCTGTGTCCTGCTGAGCATCCATCACTTCTTTGCCTTTTGCTGTAGTGGTTGTTGTAGATGCTTGCTGAGTAGTCTGTACAGCTGCGGCAGTGGATGTGCCTTCTCCCACTTGGACTGGTTGCTTGAATATAACCTGCTGACAAGAATCCAAGCCAAGAGTTTTCTCTAAATCTTTCACAGTCTTCTCCATTTTCTCTTCCTGAGTAAATTCCTCTACTATTGTATCAAGCACCCATTCATCTTGATTGGAAAAGTGTTCTATTTGTGGATATGGACAATGTTTATAGGCTAGCAGCCTATACTTGACTCTCCTAGCACTGATAAAGCCTTCAGGGTCATAAGGGACCCACCAAAAACTCCTTTTGAGTTTAAGCTGTTGCCCCAATATTTGATCAGCCTCTTGCCAACCATCTTTCTTGTTCATGATGAAGGGGCCTAGGTGGTCTCTAAATTTTAGATTGGCTTTCTTCTTAGCACTGTGGAAGTGTGTAAGGTCAGAATTGATGAGTTGCCTATAATATTCCAAGGCAAACAATCTCATAGGCACATACCTTGGGAGCCTGTAAGGACAGAGCTCACAGCCATAGATCCTGATGACTGTGCGATTTTGGTATAAATACCAATCACCTATTTTATAATTCCTAGACAGCTGTAAGATTTTCTGCATATCTTTGGACAATCTGGTAGGAGGAGACCTCTTCAAGAGGCATGTGACTGGATAGACAAATTGGTCAATAAATTCACAGTAGGAATAGGGAGAGTTCTGGACTTGGTGGAACACTGAAGACCAGAAGATGACAGACCTCCTCTCACCCTGTGAATCTAGCTTCTTGATGTGGCACTGGAAGCAATCTGTCTGATAGTACATGAAGAGGTGATAGATGTATGATGAATATTTGAATATTGCTTCCCTGTCCAGCCTCAACAGTTGGTCATGTATCTTGTTGGCAATAAACTTGGCATAATTGTATTTTACAGCAGGGGGCTTCCCAGGGCTATATGCAGATAACAAGACGAAAACAGTTTCATCAACATGCTCATTTGTGGAGAACCCCAGGACATAGGATATCATGTCCACAAGCAGCTTGCCTACCTCATTGAAATTTGCATATGAAAAAGGAGGTGGCCCAGAAGGCTGGCAGTCTGCTCTCATGAAAGTTTTGGCAACTGCAGCAATGTCCATGCTAGAGAGCTTGGAGCCCTCATCCAGAAAATACTTTATGGAAAAAGGGTATAGCAGTTGGGTTTGTTTATAATTCAACATCTGATTGATGGAATAAGGAGTTATGTAAAAGAGGATGCTCCCAGATGGAGACTTTACAGCTCTGAGCTTCTGGTCATAATTTTCTGCACAGAGGTGAATGACTTCTGGAAAGACATTTACAGATGGCAAGAAGTAGGTAGGCAGATTAGACTCCCAGATGCCATACATGTCACTGTTGTCCAAGTGACTGTTCCTTAGCTGGCAGAAGGTCTGTAAATGGTTCCTCTCTGCCACAAAATCTGCAATGAGGAAATCACTGTCTACAAGTGGCATAGCTTCAAGCTCCTTACTGGGTGGATTAACAGGAGCAACATCTAGAGCAGATGGAGTGGCCATGTCTGAAGTTTGTTGGATGTTTTACTTGAGCTTAGGATTACTGCAGAGGCTGAGGACTGCCTACTAAATTGTTTTTTTGAGGGTGAGCAGTTCTGAGAGTAAGAGGAAACGTTTTACAGGGTTAATAAACTGTGGGCACTCTATTGGGAGAAACCAGACTGTGTTGAGCTAATTAGCTGGTTTTTCAAAGGGAATTTTGAAAACAGGGATGAGTGTGCAGTTACATAGGCTTGTAGTCGGTAGCTCGGCTTCTTCAATTAGTTTTTTCGGTAAATTTCGTAGAAGGGCCCGGGTTTTTTGCAGAGCTTTGTGGTGCAGGGATTTTACCAGATTTTTGGGTAGTTTCAATGGATAATTTTGACTGTGAGGAGCTTTTGCAAAGTTTTTTACAGGAAATTAGGAGAAAAATGGGAGAAATATGGGTGAAGGAGGTCGCCTATGGCAAATACCTAGATTTTTCGGTGCAAGAGGTATCAAGCTTGGACAATTGCAGGCATTTGAGTCGACTTCGAGGGCGACAACAGCTTTGGTGGACAAATTCTCAATTTTGGCCGCAATCGACGTCTTTCGCATGCACAACGCTCCGCAAACTGTAAGTTAAAAAGACATAAAACGGTCATTTCCCGACTTTTTATGCAATTTTGGCCCTTTGGCACCTTTTTGGTGATGACATCAGCATGACATCATCGGTGGGTCCGGGTACGGCAGGGTGACGTGGCGGATGACGTGGGTGGCCAGGTGGCGGTGACACGGTGGCAGGGCAGGCGGGTGGATGGCCGACGTGGAGGCAACGTGGAGCAGTGGTGGCGGACGAGGGGGTGACGTCACGCTGATGGGGGTGTGACGTCAGCGAGAGGGGATGGGTGGTAAGCGGTTTCCCCGGAGCACCCCAGGGCGGTAAGTGGTATGAGGGGGGGGGACTCCGAAAACTGCGGGAGGATGACGCGTGGCGGGGGTACGGCGGTGAAACCGCCAATCCCCCGGACGCAAAACATCGGGCAGGTTGTTGGTGAGATTGACAGCCAGTCATTAGATCTGTGGGGTCGGCGATCTAACGGCTGGCGGCAAATATGATGTGACAACAGTTTATTGCCGAGGGGACCCGTCGAATAAAATAATCGTTTAAATAAAATACGCGCGGGGTGGGTTTTGACATAAGGTTTCGGGTATAGTTTATTAATGTTTTAATTAAAAAACATTACAAACACAACTTTATAGTGCGGAAAGGGGGGAAGGGGGTTAATGAGGGCGCAAACTATGGTTTATTGTTTTTTAACCAAAGTTTTAATAAAAACCCATAGTTTTAGGGTGAAAGAGGGTTAATATTAACCCTTGATGGGTTAATATTCCCCAAGAGATGGCTGTATAGCTATAGTGCTAGGGGGAGGGTATTTACATAGACCTTTTGGGATTTTTACATAGATCTTTGCAGAATTTAGGGAAGGGGAATTCTTAGGGAGCTAGATAATACATTAGTTGTTAATATGACATTGTGAGGTGAGTGTAGGGGCAAAGACTAAGTTTTAAGAAGTAAAACTTAGGAATGGAAGATGAGGGAAATGAGAGTGAAGATTTTTACACAAAAATGTGGCTTCTTTCCCTTGATTGGACTCCATAGTTTAACCTGGTACTTGGTCATGGAATGAAGTGGAAGAGGACACTTGGGCAGATCCCAAGGTCCTTGGGGGATGTTAATAGATGATGTTTGGGGAAAGAGGGGAAAATTAGACATGCTTCCATTGTTGTGTCCTCAAACCTCTGCCATGGTGCCAATACCCTGAATGGAATGAGTCTTGCACTTGATAAGCCAATTGGTGATGGCCCTTCATTTCTGCAACCTTGCACTACTTACCCAACCTAGTAATCCTAACATTTTTTCTTCACTTTAAGTGGGTGCACTTGAATTAGCAGACCCTGATTGTTCTATTTTTCTTTTGACTGCCCTCTTATCTAAATCTACCCTTATTTCTTCCAAGGACCCAGATTAGGCAGTTGGGATCCTTCATTTCTCTACCTAGCTAGTCATCTGCCAAGCTTGAGCTGTTTGGAAAGGAAACATTCTCTATTCTGCAACAAGCAATTTAAACATGGCATGGTTCAGATTAGACTATTGGGCCATCCATCAAGTGTGATTAGCAGAAGTGTTTGTAGACTGTGACACTGCCAAAAGATAGTAGTGAAATTTTGACTGGCCACTTTCCTGGTCTTTAGTTTGGGGTTCATTTTCACTTTTCTTTTGACCATTTGATTTTCTTTCCTTTTGATTATTCTTTTAAGGCATAACCTCTTTTCATTTTTTAATTTTCCTAGTATGTACACAAAATATGGAACCTTTGCAGCCTGCAATGATGAACATATTTAGCCCTTCCACTGTCAATCATGAAAGATGAAACCTATTGGTATAGGAACCTAACACATTGTTCCACCATGGCTTGGTTAAATTGATAGTTCTACATGAACTCCAGAGGGTAGGTAGGGACTGGCACACATTCCTATTCATGTCTGGTTTAAAGAATGAGACTAGTCTCAGCCCTCAAGCTGCAAAATATCTTCCAACAACAGCTAGTCATCAGAAAGAAACAAGATCCAAGAGGTTTTCAAAGTTGAAAGCAAGGAAACAAGTCAGAGAATCCACCAAGCCACTTACTATTCAGGATACACCCCAGCAATATCTTAAAGAGAAAACTCATGTTAAAGAAAGTGCACATGAATCAAGCACAGGTGAAGCAGTTCAAAGAAGAAGGACTAGGAGCCAGGTAGCTAAGGAAAAGGGTAAGTCAGTGACTATTGAAGAAACCCCTGTTTCAAAAGGAGACTTAAATGACTTATTGCAAGCCATTGACATTGAAGAGTCTCCACTAGTGCAAGCAGATTTGATAGAGTCAGGAAAAGATAAAGCTAAGAGAGTTAAAGCCTCAAAGAAATTAAAGTTTGATGAGCAGGTTGATCAATTTGTATTTAAGCCCAGGAGACCCATAACGAGGAAGTTTAAACAAATACAGGAAGTACCACCAAGAGCAGATGAAATAGGGGAGGTGACACGGCTTCATGAAAGAAAGGATAAAGGCAAAATAGTTGCCATTCAAGAAGAAGATAATGTGGAAGACTTGAAAAAGAGATTGGAATTGGCCAACTTTGAAATTGCTAGACTGAAGAAAGATGCGAGGAAATTTGCAATTAAGGAGGCTTATTTTAACCAAATGCAAGCTCGGTGGGAGGACCAAACATTTCAAATTCCTGAGGTGGTTGACTTTAGTGTCCAATTCCGTGGTTGGACTGTTCCTGCAATAAAGGAAGCTCAATTTATCAGAAAGGTCAATACAAACCTCAGATCTGGGATCAAGGTCATGAAGAAACAAATTGAAGACTTAAAGATACAGTTAAGCCAGCTGAAAGAATCTCCTTAAAGAAATCTCAAGTAAGGCTATGTTTTGAATTTTGATGGTTTTGCTTGGTATAATCTTTCTTGAAGAATCATACATTGATATCCAGTTTTGAAAGGCCTTGGAGCAATTGAAAGAATATTTAAATAGAAAAAGGCTCAAAACAACAAAATTTTGGTTGAGCTAGTCTGAGAAAATTGTGTTTTTTGGAATAGCACAGTAGTTTCGTAGCGTGCTACGAAACTGCTGAAGATGATGACTAATGCTCAGCAGTTTCATAGCGCGCTACGAAACTGCTGAAGCTACACAATCTAATCTCAGTCAACAGATTTTGAAATACAAGCAGAAATTTTGAAAAGGGAGTATCTTCAAGGGATCATTTAAAGCTATCAATTTTCAACAAGGCCAAGACAAGTGGAGGAAACATGTATTCGAATCCAACTCTAAATTTTTTGTCATAAAATGAGCACATTTACTACAGTCCAAGATATGTCAGACAACTTGGAAAAGCTTTTTCCTTCACACATAAAAGAGGGTGACAACACATCAAGGACGTGGCAATCTGATATGTATATTGGATAATCAAAGATGAAGGGCATAGTTCTTTGGATTCGAACATTTTTGAGGCAAACCAAAGGCCGATAAACAGGGGTAGTTTCCTATGTTTCAGGGGAAATGGAGAAGATGTGACATTGAAGACTAGTATGGAGTTTTAAACATCCACCACAGCCAAACTAAAAAGGGACCACATGTCAAAGAACGAAGATGATTGTAATTAAGGCTATTATTAGCATAATATGGAGTTAGACTCCTATTTGATTTAGATTTCTAGAAAGTCTAGTTGCAGTTTATTACATTTAATAGGCATTTAAAAGTTGAATAGGTGTCATTAGAAGTAGAATTCGAGTTCCCCTCATGCTCGAGGAGGAATCTCAGTTAGGTAGAAGAGCTCTATATATAGGAGAAAGAGCAAGGTATTAAGGGTTGGAAATTTATGTGAAAAAGCTCTGATATTTGGCCTATGTAAAGACTCTATTTTTCTGGTAATATAGTACTGGCTTATGCTTCTCAAGAATCATATAGACTTCAATGTATGAGTTTCTTTTGTTGTCTTTTCATGATTATCTACAGTGTTATGAGTATTTGATTACTTAGAAATCACTTGCAGTGTTCTAATTTCCTTCATATACTCGTTGACTGTCTTCTTTGTGTTTGGTGTGCTCTACCTATATTGAAATCTGAATGCCTTGACTTTTATGCAAAGCCAATCCTACTATTAATACTAGATCACATATGACTCCATAAGCCCAATGGATACTTGTTAATTTTTGTTTCCACCATTTTCATTTCTATTTGTTTCACAAGAGTTAGCCATCTTGATCATAAAAAACCTTTAATCCCTTGAGAGAGCCCTCTCAGGCTAAGGAGGCTAAGCCTTAGCTAAAAGATTGGTTTGAAATAGTTACTTGAAGTCTTCCTAGTCTGCAGCCTTCCAAGGCCTGATTTTGAGATAACAGAAGGAACCTGTGACATGATATGATATGATGTGATATGTGGTTTGAATGACTGAGGGCACTAAACCTGGATGAGTACGAGGATGAGATGATCGAAGTTGTAATTAGTCTACTAAGATAGAAAACATGGGAAACTAGAGTCATGGACATAGAATTTGGATAGATGGAGCATGGCAGACATTATGCAAGAGCACTTATAGAGATGTCACTTATGGGCATCCAATGAGGAGTGCCAAGGTAGAGATGTTGTGTGGATAGACTTGCTCATGCGACATGGAGACATTTTATAAATGAGCAGATGGGGATGTTGTTTTATACAACAAGGCCATGGTTGTTTTATGGGAAGCCTATGAGAGTATTCATACCACATGGAGTGCATAGGCATCTTGCAGTGGAACTTGAAAGGTATGCTTGCCAAAGTGTTAGATGGAGATGATTCATGGGAGTTCATGATGACTTGAGATAGTTGCAACTGATAGAGACTTAGTACTATAGTGGTCTTGAAGTATCTGGTTCGTTGAGGAGTTGAGGTTAGATATGTACTTCACTATGATGCAGTATGGGATGCATATTTTTGGGCACATTTTTGGACTCAATCCTTTTTTATTATCAATTCGTATTCAAACTACTTAGATCTTAGCTCTATTTATACAGTCCCATGGTCCGCAGACCATGCACAGATATTTTACAACCAACATTACATTTCCAAAATAAGGGCGGACAACCCTATGACTCTTTAACATCTACGCACTCCGTGACCACAAAATGTGGAGTCTTTACACTTGGATTTACAAAATTTGATCAAAATATGGGCTTTAAGCCCCAAAACCGCCCTTGGGGGATCCCGCGCCCAGCAGGCCCCCAACAGGCCCCCAACACAAACATCGTGACTCGCCCTCAAGTCACTCTATAGGTGCAGAGATCTTAGCGCGATGACCTCCAGCTTCGTTTGGATCATTGCAACCTCGGCAACGCACTGAGCGACCACCTGCTAGACTTCTTCCACTCGCTGCTCGGTGACTGCTGCCCTGAATCTTTTGCTGAGCTGCCTGCAGTTGTGTGAGATTTCCTTCAATGGAGGTTCTGATCGCATAAGCCTCGTCTATCCATGGCTGTAGGTGTGCTTTTAACACCACTTCTTTATTCCGAGTAGCATCCACTTATTCCTTGAGCGCCTTTGCCTCCTACATCCGTGTGAGCCTCTCTGTAAGGGCAACCGTCTGCGCAGTCCCTTTGACCTCGTCATATTTTTGTTGTAGCTTGTGTGCCTCTGTCTCTAGGTGCTCTACATTCATGTCCTCCTTCAAGGTGGTTAGGACTTCGAATCACTATTCAAAAGGTTGCATGCGACTCCACTGCACTATCGACCACCGCTATTGCTATTGTAATAGTGGTGGTATGTTGTTCCTTGAGTTCCGGTAGAGTTGAAGGCTTAGCCCTCAACTAAAATTCAACAATCTACAGGTTCATCTCCAGCTCACCCCTGGCCATATCTGCTCGGGCATCACGCATCCTTGTGGCCAACTTATGCACGTGCGCCTCTACCAATTCTTCTGCATGAATGTCCAACTCCGGGACCATTTGGCAGGCTTCCTCCACTACCTGAATGAGTTGCTTGTTCCATTCTACTATCTCATTGTGTTGTAGGCCCAACTGCTCAATGTTGATGCACTGCTCGCTCATCACCTGTAGAGTGCGACTCTCCCAGGCCCTCAGTTCTGTGGTGACTCCATCCTACAAGAGGTAGAGTGTGTCCCAAGGGAGCACGGCCATATTTAATCCTATCCCTTTTAGATTGCTGACCGTGGGCCTGTCAGCCTCATTATATGTAGTAAGTGCCCCATCTGGTAGCACTATCGTCTTGGTCACCCTTGTGCACAACATCCACTTGGCAGTTGAATTGCCGATCGCGAGGTTGGTGGACACTGTGATAGCCTGTGGAGTGCGAACCTACAACTTATGCAGCTATGTCTGGAGAGCCCCCAATACCAATTGCTGCTGCTCTTCGAATTGTTGGAGGGCCTCCGCAGTGACATCCCTCACCGTTTCTCTGATATCATGCAAATCCCCCTTAGTGAGAGTGATTGGTTTGAAGGATGTTTTTGATGCCTTGGTTTTCTTTCATGGCACTACCTTCTCTCGCGATCATGGACGCTTGAGTTGGGTGGACGTTTTCTGCGGGTCCACACCACCTTGTTTTGTCTCTGTTTCTGCCTCAGTTCTAGGTGAAGGTGACTTCTGTCCTTCACGCTCTTCTCCTCCTGTTTTCTGCTGTTCCGCCAATTTCACGGCTTCCTGTGCCGCCTAGGCCTTAGCCTTAGCCTCCTCTTTTATGCGCTTCTCCTCCAGCTGCACCATTCAGAGCTTTGTTTCTTCCTTCTTGCATTGCATGATGGACTTGTCCGTTTCCACTACAGAGCCTGCTGGAGCGCGCCACTCTAGCGTCCAAGACTCGAGGATTGCAAAAATAACGTCATCAGTCACCAGATATGGTAGGTTATTCGATGTCTTCGTAGGGTCCTTCCTCGCCCTGATAAAGACATGGTGGAAATTCGCTTTGAACTACGCAAATCTCTACAAACTGGCATATACTGAAGCATACTTCATTTCCTCTTGAAGGTCTGATGTGATCGAAGGGAATTGACTGTCTTCTGGCAGCTCCCATGCCACCAGTATGATCGACAACAGGAGCCACGTGTTGTGAAATGTTTTTCCTTGCTCCTGAGCCTTGCAACAATTCGCAAGGAACTCACCACATAGATAATTCACCCAGTTGAATTGGACTCCTTCTGCGCATTGGGCTACTAGTGCAATCACAAGTGCGGGCACCTCATCCACGTGATGCTTCTAGATCACTTTTCCTTCTAAAATTTGTGTTGCGACCTTGACTGCAGAGTTGTTAATGCTAGAGATGGCATATCCTCACTTCTTCTTCTCCAACTTGAACTTCTTCTTCATCGCTTCTGCGAGGGCCAACTCGACACCT
This sequence comes from Pinus taeda, assembly GCA_000404065.3. NCBI lineage: Eukaryota > Viridiplantae > Streptophyta > Pinopsida > Pinales > Pinaceae > Pinus > Pinus taeda. The sequence goes on from APFE030231293.1 coordinate 72,890, forward strand.
TTTCCTTCTGAAATATTGGCTGGATCTTCTCCTGAGTAAGGCAGTGGAGTCATTCGATGAATCAAGTGGTCTGTGATGGGAATGGGTTCCTCCAGCCACAAACACCCATCATGCACCAAGCATAATAGATGCCTGATGACGAAAATGGTCACTCGAGCATAGTGGTAATGCGGCACCTAGAGCAGGTTTAGCAACCTGGATTTCTCTACACCCTTGAACCATGTGTGTGGCTCCAATTCAATCGTTCTAGTCGTCACATCAATATGTTGGTGTAGTGGTTGCTTAGTTGCTAAATGAGGGAATTTCTCATGATCTGCGAGGTCCCAATATTCAAACTTTAGGATAGGAACCCACCCTAAGTGTAGCCCCTCAAAAACAATATTTTCTAGGAGCAACAGAGTTTGCAGGGAGCTCTTGCTCTCATCTATGTCCTTCAGCACCTTGGCTTTGCCCTTGGGCGGAGGAACATATTCTGGTAACTGGGTAATAGGGTCCGCACCCTGGGTTTCAACTTCCATTTCCATGTCCTCCTCATCCACCAGGATTTCTTCAAATTCTTCCTCGTTGGCCTCCAAATTAATGGCCTTCCCCTTTTCCTGCAAGGTGAGTTTGGTCCTCTGTGGGTTTCTTGGTGAGACACGCACCGAGATCATAGCTTGCTTATCCTTCTTAGGTCTTAGTGTTCTGGGTGATTTAGGGACGTCAACTATCACTCCAACGCTCTTTGGGGCTTCTACTATCGCAATTTCCTATGTGGCTTCCTCGGGTGTTGTCATCATTCTAGTTAGGAGGTCCTGCGTCTCCTTTGACAATCTCTCAAACACTGCACTTGCTCTCAAAGCCTCAAAATTTGAAAGGTCCATACACAACTAATAGCGCAACAACTAAATTTTTAAAATGCTAAGTGTTTTTCGCTGGAAAACCACTTGTAATTTATAGGGATTTTTTAATTCAAATTTGACCGTTCCCCCCACATTCGACCCATTAATGCTAGATTGGCTGCAGATTTTCAAGAATCTAACCCATAAATTTCACCTTAAATGCCTACCCACTCCATTTGGCCTCGAACCGACCATCAAATCATGAATAGTGACTTTAACGGTCATTTTCCAGTAGACCTGTGCATTAGCGCAACTGTCTTCGCGTTGTCGTGGACCCTGTGACACTTCGCTGCTTCTCGCAGTCCTTACATTGCGTAACTCCCCAACTTGGGCAATTTTGTTTATAGTCCCGCGCCTCCTTTCAGCTGCCTGGAGTGCTAAGACTGTGATTCTATTACCTAGTTGGATGTCCAGGCCACCTGTTTATGGCTTCAATCGACTACCATTCACCTTTCCTAGGAAGGGATCTCCATTCAACTTAACCAACTGGATCGCGCCACCATCAGTAATCTCCTTAATAACATACGGCCCTAACTAGTGCATCCTGCATTTTCCGGGGAATTTATCAAACTTACTATCATAAAACAAAACTAGATCATTTGCCTTGAAGGTGCACAACTTGCTGTGTCGATCGTGCCATGCTTTTTCATGCTGCTTTTGGACCTGTTAGTGAAATCCACCCAAAAATTGCTCTTCTTCAAGCTCATCCAACTGAGCGAGCCTCTCTTCCAGGACTCCATGATCCATCATACCTGTGAGCGCTGCTATGCACATACTAGGCACGATGTATTCCATAGGCATCACCTCTTCAACCCTGTATACCAGCCTAAAGGGTGTCTGTCCCATTAAATTTTTACACGTCGTCTGATAAGCCCATAATACTGCAGGTATGTGTAGGTCCCAATCACTTCGCTGAGCATTTCATACCTTGGTCAATGCGGTTTCAAGCACTTTGTTGAACACCTCCACTGTCTCGTTAGCCTATGGGTGATAAGGTGTGCTCTTCTGGTGATACACCTGAAATTCCTTTGTTAGTGCACTGATCGTCTCATTCAGGAAGTGCGTACCTCGATCGCTCATCAAGATCTTTGGACATCCAAATCATGTTAGTACATGCTCAAATAGGGATAGGTAGCAGTCATGCATGTACAATCCTTCACCGGTTGCGCTTCTACCCAACGAGTCAAATACACCATTGCAGTGATAATGTACCTCGCGTAGGTCTTCCCTTGAGGCTAAATGCGTCCTACAAAATCTATTGCCAACTTTTTGAAAGGTTGCAACGTCACTTGTGGATTTAAAGGAATTCCATCCTCCGCGATGGCCTACCTGTTCTTTAACATACATGACATGCTTGCAATATGCTTTTGAATCTTGATGAAGGGTTGGCCACCACAACCCGACGCGTAGAATCTTCTACGTGGTTGCTCTTCCTACATAATGTCCTCCCGCGGCACCCCCATGAGTGTCCATGAGGATGCTGCTTCATTCAAACTCAGGTACATACGTTCGCAGTATTTCATCATTCCCCATCTTGTATAGATGCCCAACAATGACAGAGAAGTCTGTCGCGCACACCACTAATTCCTTCTTTTGCTGGACAGAGTATCCTTCTAGTGTAGTTCCAGTTGTTAGAAAGTGTATTATATCCTCAAAATGTCCATCCGTGATGTGCACAACAAAGAGCTACATGTAAGGTAATCCTTCCTCCAAATTAGTAGGTTCCTCCCCTGTTTCGATGCACAATAGATGGCCTGGTCCCATGTTCAATCGTCGAGGCTTTAGAACAACTTCAAAATCATACTCTTGGAACAATAAGATCCATCTGCAAATTCGCCCCCCCAACACAGGCTTATGACCAGGTACTTTAGAGCAGAGTGATCCGTATACATCTTAAAGTGGCCTCCTAGGAAGTAGTGTTGGTACTTCTGGAGTGCATACACCATAGCTAGCCCCTCGCGTTCAGTGGTAGAATAGTTCTTCTCTGCTTTGGATAATCTGCGGCTTGCGAACACGATAGGGTGGTCCAAGCCTTCTCCGCCATCCTGTGTTAGTACTGCCCCCAGTGCTATACATGACATGTCAACATGTACATTTTTGGCATTATGGCTAAAGTGTTGTCCTTGATGGCAACCCATACAGGTGATGGATCACTGTACAATAGGTCAGTAGCAAAGATTGATGAACAACCCTCAAATATTGAAGAAAATAAGGAGTACGTAGGCACACCATACAAAAGGTGCGGATACGCAGGCATGTCTTATATAAAGTGCGTACATACCCGCAGGTTACCCATTCATGGGGTGCGTACCCTCAGTGCACACATTCCAAGGCAGTAAAGCGCCCACACGTGGGGTTTCTCATGGTATTTAGCCGACGGTATTGTGTTATCATGGTTTTGGCCCGTGGTATTGTTTTATTTTATTATTATTATTGAGCCCCATGATCCTTGATTTGAGGAAGAGCTTGCCTATATAAAGCAAAGGAGATCATTTGGCTAAAGTGTGCTTGGGTTGAACATCTTATGAGAACTAGATCTGAAATATCATGATCTCTTGGGTGTAATGTCTAGATCTAAACAAGGCGAATCTACTGATGGACTAAGATCTCTTCGGCGCATGTTCAGATCTGCAGATCTGACTGTCTGGGTTCTTTCTGAAGTCTTGAAATCATCTATGCCCGAAGGTATGCAGGTACAGTGAGAGAAAAGTGCGTACATACGCAGGAACAAAGCGTTTCAGGTGCGCCCGTACACAGGCACAGAAGGGTTTCAAGTGCGCCGGTACACAGGTACAGAAGGGTTGCAGGTGCGCCCGTACGTAGGTACAGAAGGGTTTCAGGTGCGGAGGACCACAGGCAGTTCAATGGACTCAGAGCGAGGTACGCAGGCTAGCAGTAGAGCAGGGTGCGTACGTAAGTAGGCTAGCAATGGAGCAGGGTGTGTACTGTAAGCAGGCAAGCAGTTGAGCAGGGTGCGTACTATAAGCAGGCAAGCAGTTGAGCAGGGTGAGTACGGTAAGCAGGCAAGCAGTTGAGCAGGGTGCTTACGTAAGCAGGCGAGTAGTTGAGCAAGCTGCTTACTTCTCTTGAAATCCATGTTTATCCTTGCTGTGTTCTGGGTGTTGAAGTGATGTCTAGTTTCTGGTATTATGATCTTATGACAGTCGTC
>APFE030231305.1:0-19332 GCA_000404065.3 Pinus taeda
AGAATGGAACATTGATTTGAGTTGGAACCACTTAATGCGTTCAACTCGAGAAAACACTGTGATAGAGATGGTTATCATAATTTTGAAGAAAATTCACCATTTAGAGATAAATTAATGACGCAAATATTCCAAAGAAAAATGTCATAATTATTAACTCAGTTGCAGACAGCAGGCACCAACAGAACTTCTTATGAATCAGAGCCAGTACTACAGATATGTTAGCAATCTACACAAAACAGATAACGATGGACACATATACTCAGGTAAATTGAGAGCTTTAATGGAAGCAAAATAGACTATGCCGGAGAGGCCCAAAGCAGGCAGATTTGGTGTTCAACCAAACACCACCCCAGAGTAATAACATCCTCAATCTGGCAATAAACTGTGATTATTGATGAGTAATCTAGTCATAATTTTCATTCCATGCTTTACGCCTGAAAATTCTCTGAGGTTTTCCACTTTCTTGCTTTGGTCTGAACCTAAGTCACATGGTTTGGGGTTCAAGTTCATGTTCAATAATGATTAGGTTCGATTCGAGTTTGAATTTCTTGATGACGTTTGCTATATAGCACAAGATAGTAAGAAATCAACATTAATAAACATAAAAAATGCTATCATGGACTTCGAAACTGCAAGAATGAACTACAAGTGTGAGCTGTGACATCAAATTATGAGCTTCAACCATGGAATTGGTCAATGACCCAGAGGTTCGATGAGGTTTGCCAAACCCCAAAAGAAAATTTAGGTTTTCCGAATTTTGGATGGACTACAAGTGTGAGCTACGACATGATGTTATGAGCTTGAACCATGGAAATGGTAATGACTCAGAGGTTCGATGAGGTTTTCTAAACCTCAAAAAAAATTCAGGTTTGCTGAATTTTGAACCTCAAAGTTGAAGTTCGGTGAACTTGTGACATAGGTTTGAACTATTTTTGAATTGGCACTTGGGAGATTGTGGCAGGTTAAGGGAAGGAAAGGAGGCCCAAGGGCAGAGCCTCCAAATGCTCCATAGTAGACCTATCGACTCGAAAAGGCTCTTGAACAAGGGTTGCAGAGATGATTAAGATGGGATTGAGCCAGGGGGGAGATGCCCACCCTGGTTACTAGAGAAGGATAGACTTGGAATGAGAAGACAATCGCGTTTTATAAATAGTCCATCCAAGCGGGGGATCCACAAATCGCTGGCTAGAATTGTGGGCAGCCTTGTGAATGGAACGGTGGAGAAAATGGCTTTCAAATCTAAGCTTAGAGAAATAATGTGGGAAATCAAGAAGGAAGCCATGGCAAAGCTCCAAGAGATGAAGTGGAACGTAACTAATTGAGATGAGCTAAAGACGTCGAGAGAACAATGGAACACTGATATGAGTTGGAACCACTTCATGCATTCAACTCGAGACCACGCTGTTACAGAGATGGTTATCATAGAAATGAAGTTGGAACCGAGACAAACTGCAAACTTCAAGAGGAGAATGGAACATTGATTTGAGTTGGAACCACTTAATGCGTTCAACTCGAGAAAACACTGTGACAGAGATGGTTATCATAGAGATGAAGTTGGAATAGAAACAAACTGCAGACATCAAGAGGAGAATGAAACAGATGAATCAAACCTTTAGTGGAGTTGAAAGGGAATGAAAAGTTAGGAAGCAGGCAGCCAGGTCTCCCAAGGTTGCACCTGTTGGTATCCTGTATATCGGGTACCTGTAAGGAAATTCTTGTTTTAATTAGATAGTGGTAGATAATGAACATTCATCTAGACGTTACTGATCGCATTGAACGATATCCAATAGAACAGGAATGCTGAATAACTAACTGGCCTCCACACCAACTTAATCAAGGATTGCACAAGTATAATTGATGGCATACCACGCAACCGATAGCCAACTGGTTGGCAACAGATCAATGCTTCTTAAGGTTTTCAGCTGTGGAAAGTCCTTGGCAAGATCTCCAATCTGCAACATCCAGTTAATAGATATTAATTTTAACCTCGCAATTGAAACTACACCATGAAATAAAACTTTCCTCAAAATAAATGCATAACCGGATCTTACCTTGTCAGCCAGAGGTTCATGACTATATGGAGTTGCTCGCTCAAAATATTGAAATGAAGGGCAACTGCTTCCTTCACTATCATCACTAGAAAATCCCTCTTGTGCAGCTTTAGAGTTACTTCTATTGCCCCACCATATTTTGGGTCTTGCTCTGCTTCATCACTACTACTACTACTACCTTCGCTACCTGTATCTCTATAATCATCACTTGCATCACTCTCCTCACTAGGGCGCTTGCAAAAAAAAACAGAGCATGTTCAGGACTCAATTGAGCCAGCGTGAATGACGTGTCCAAACATTATCAAGTTTTAAATGATATTGCTCCAATGAAAGACATGTGCATTAACACTGAATTGTGACAGGCAAAATCTTGTCTCAGATATGACACAACTGATATAGAGAGCCACCGAAGGATGCGGTATTTTCATGGTCTGGAGCAGCTTTAGAGCAGAATCGTTTGCAAAGATAGATTTCTCCAAAAAATAATCGTTAAAAAACAAGAGCGAAATTTTTAAAGTTAAAAAATAGGAGCTACAGTGTATATTATGCCTTATTTACCATATTATTATCATACCCTAGATGGGATGTGATGAATTCAGACCTACATACCATCGCCTTTGCTGCAACCCTAACCCTAAGAAAACCAAGAAAGAGGAGGGCAGAAACAAGAGTCTGAGCCTAATCGCAGTGTAATTAGGCCATTGTTATACCTGTGGCCAGTCAGAACCCATGCAGACTTGGATGGAGCTGAGAACCATTTCAGCTCTAAAGCTAACTTAGAATCCAACACCTTGAAAACCACTACAGTTTGAAAAACCGATATGCAGGCGAACACACATCAGTCTTGCACTGTTGCGCCAAGTTGCAAACCCAGATGGAAGCATCTAATAAACAGATCCTGCAGCGAACCGTTTCTACGACGAATGGGTAACCACTTTGACGAATGGGTAACCACTTTCATCGAACGATTGAAAATTTTGCAATCGTCTAACATACAATCTTGTGGTGCACAAGATGACAGGTGTGCATAGAGGGGAGTTGATTTCAGAGGGAAACGCCTTACGGCGTAAATATACACGGATAATATCATACGACCGATTATTATGTAATAAAAAAGGATAAGTAAAATAGAAACGACGTAGATATACCCAATGTGTTCCCCTGTTTTATATGAAGATATAAGAACTTATGAAAGTACACATGTTCCAAAGGTCCCATTTAATCTTTAAAAGTAATCCCCCAATTTGTTTCAGACGACTAAAGTGCTTGCATTTTTCAGAGAGTTGCCAGTTAGAGATAGGACTAAATAGCAAGAATGGTAGTTTCTCTTTACTGAACAATGACCTTCATGTACCCTTTTTTTTAATTTTTTATGGCGTAGTTTTTTGTGATGATGCCTCTTGAAGAGGTTAGTGTGATGGTGGGTTTGTCATTCAACTTTCCAATAATCATTTCCTGAAAGCTTGTTTGCGTATTGTGCAAGGGACCAACAGCAAAGAAGAACTCATTGCATCATGGGCGACTAAATCAGTCAAGGCTATTGGTTAGAGAGATTAAGCAAAGGCAGAAAATTACTTTTATATACAGACTTCACAGATACTAAAAAAGGTCTTCTTAGACCAACATAGGACTCTGTCAGTTCTTTTTTTTTTAACAGACTGCAAAAGATTTTTTGCAAACGGTCTTCTCAGACCAACTTCAATAGTTTGCCTATGTTTGCAGTAGTTGTTTTTAGGATGATCAGGGTATGGAATGTATCTTTGATTCATCATAAATAGCAGAATTCGGTTTTATTTTTCTTTTGAACACACTTTAACTTCTATGTTGCCCTTTGTGAATGCTGTTCGTCGTTCGTATGGACGATAAGAGAGAGTTATATTTGCAATGGAAATTACAATTCATGTTCATGTGCTGCTGCTGCAGTTGATTGGAGGGGCAGAGTCCCACAGTCAGAGGCTGCGAAGTAAGGAATATATGACATGGAGATGAAAGGCAACCAAATCCAGTCATGAAGAAATCGAAGAAAAGAGGAGTATCCCTCCATGACACTGCCTACCAAAAACGCTCCTCCAGTGACGCGCAACACTCTCCATTTTCTCGCCGCCGCGAACTCCGTAAAACATTCCGCTATCATTCTTTCTTCTTCTTCTCTCCACTCATCCTCAAAATTTGAATTTAAGGCGGAGAGGCATCTAGCCAAAATCACAGCGTCCTCCAGCGCGGAGCAAGCACCTTGACCCACATCTAGCGTCATTGGATGCAGTGCGTCTCCAATAACCGTCACCGCCCCTCTTCACTTTGCCTTCCTGTCCCATTCCCACGGCCAAAACCATCTCCACTTTAGATCCGCAAAATTCAACGTCTCTGCGGAACTGCGTTTTATTAACTCTCCAATGGGTTCGGGAAAATCTCTCACCGCCTCTAACGCTGCGGATTTGAGTGTTTCGAGATCATGCGATACATGAGCATCTGTGGAATTAGACGTGTCAGCACAACCTATTGCTGCTATCGATGATAAATTAAATGAAATGGAGCCGCCTCTATAATAAATAAACTGAATTCATGATGTGGGTTACCTTGTGGTTGTGCTTTCCTGGTTATAAACCAATACACTTGTTTGTTTGTGCACGGAACGATTCCTGCCCTCACCCCCTTACCCACTGTTAGTACAAACTTTTTGTCTAATGTGTGACCGTCCTGAGAAAACGTTGCCATCCCTATGAAGGAAGCCCGTCCGCATGGTTTAGCTGCTTCTGAGCCAATCCACTGTGCAACCACTGAATGCACGCCATCACAACCAATCACGGTCTGATCATCATAAACACCACATCACATCAGTTTTAAACAACGCAGAGAGATTTGGAAATCATCAAAACAAAATGGTAATGGTGGGTATATAAATTATCTTGAAACCCACAACCCTACCCTACCTTGGCTGTGATGGATGTTCCGTTTGTGAACTCTAATGCGGTGAAAGGAGAGCCGGTCTTTTTATGAATGGAAATAAGTTTAGAGTTGAATCTGATACTACCATCAGGCAACGCTTTAGCTACCATCAGTCTTGCATTGTTGCGCCAAGTTGCAAACCCAGATGGAAGCATCTAATAAACAGATCCTGCAGCGAACCGTTTTTGCGACGAATGGGTAACCACTTTGACCAATGGGTAACCACTTTCATCGAACGATTGAAAATTTTGCAATCGTCTAACATACAATCTTGTGGTGCACAAGATGACAGGTGTGCAGAGAGGGGAGTTGATTTCAGAGGGAAACACCTTACCGCCTAATTAAATATTATTTTAAATAGATAATAAAATAAATATACATATATATGTACATTAGTTAACTTCACAACATTTTCTCTATATTAATTATAAAAATAGACCATTGTAATTGTTAATTATTACCATGTTTTATTATCAAATATATTTAAAAATTACATATGTTATTAAATTATTATTCAAATTTTGAATATTTATTATTATTTGTATGAATTTGGATATTAGTATTATGTGTTTTTACACACCGAGATATGCTCTCCCCATATATATATTATATATATTTGGTAGAGATATATAACATAATGTTTAAATAAACCAAAATGAAAAATTAAATGAAAGATTAATATAAAGTAATGTAAACATAAAATAAAATAAAAAATAAGATAAAGATAGCAAAATAAAAATAAAAATATAGTATTTAAACCAGTTCATGCGGAATATAGCTTATTAAAGGAGTGACATTAAACAAGAATAGATCCATCTTAATTTTGAATTACAACACATCGAAAAAGATCAAATATTTTTAGAATAGATTTCTATTTCAGGAGAATTGATTCATCTTAATGCTTGATAAATAATGTGTTAAGATGAAATATAGGTTGCTTATATATAACCAACCTAGTATGGCAGAGACGTTGGAACAATATCTAAATAAATAAAATAAAAAATTAAATGAAAAGATTAATATATTGTAATGTAAACATTTTAACGAAGTCAAAATAAAATAAAAATTGAAAGTAAAAATAATAAAATAAAGGAAATATATAAAAAAAGAATTAATCATAAAAATATGGTATTGAGAAATAATTCATATGGAGTATATAGTTTATTTAAAGGGTGAAATTAAACCAACTTAGATTCATCTTAATCCCAATTACAGAACATCCAGACATTAAATTTCCTTTCTCTCTAAATTTTTTTTTCCATTCTAGATTAGTTATATTAATTTCACACTTCTTCATTTTATCACATATTTTTACAATTATAAAATACATTAATATATAGAAAATAAATAAATATAAAATAAAAATATTTATTTATTGAAAACTTTAAATATAATTTAAACCAATATTTAAAAGTATATCATTTAATATTAAAACATCATTTCTAATAGTAAACACATGTTATTTTTATTTAAAAACATATTATTATAAAAATATAACTTTAGTATTAAAATATTTGAAAATATTTTTTGTTTAAGGACATGAATAAATAGGCTTATAAAATTATAAAATTGTAATTAAATAAAATTATAATAAAATATTTATTTTATTAAAATTTTAGATATATCATAATTATTTTTCTAATTAAGATGAGATGAGCCATGTTTTAGTTGGCTCGAAACATCAACCATAAATATTTTGATATGTAATTAGAAATGCCAAAACAAAAATACTATTAGTAGAAATCTTAATTCTCAAATTAAAAAATCAATATATTGTAAAGTAAATATTTTAACTAACTCAAGATAAAATAAAAATTGGAAATCAAAATAACAAAATAAAACAAATCTACAAAAAAAATTAATGATAAAAATATGATATTGAGAACCAATTCATGTGGATTATACTATTTAAAAGGTGAAATTAAACTCATAAACTACAAAGCATCAAGACATTAAATTTCTTTTCACTCTAAAAAAAATTTCCATTTCAAAAGATTTAATCCAGTGTTAAGATGAAATCTAAATTGATGATATTAGTTTCCTACTTATTCATTTTATGACATATTTCATAATTATAAAATACATTAATATAATTTTAATAAATTTGTAAAAACCCTAAAAAATAATTATAATAACATATAATAAAATATATAATATTCTTTAACTTAAATTTCAAATATAATTAACTAATTATTCATTTAATAGTAAAAGAAATGGTTTCAAAATATATTTAAAGAAAAAATTAAATAATAATATTCATATATTATTTTATTTAAAACATATTATTATAACACAATTTAGCATTAAAATATTTTGAAAATATTTTTGTAATGACATTATGGGCAAATTTATAAAATTGTATTCCAAACAAATTATAATAAAAAATATTTGTTTAAAATTTAAAAATATTTTAAATGTGTATATAAAAATAATTTTAGAATAGGAGATGAAGATGAACCATGTTTAATCTAGTTTGAAACATCAACTATAAATATAAATATTTTGATGTGTAATTCCGAAATGCCAAAATAAAATTACTCTATGCAAAAAGCCTAAATTCTAAATTATATAAGAAAAAATTATATATATATAAAATAAGTTTTTCTATTACATTTTATATAGTTTAGAGTGAGGTTTTTTCGAATAGTAATTTTGTTTTGGCATTTCTGAATTAATATAAATAGTTAAGCATTATTATTGCTTGATAAGCCAAATCTTTAGGCATAAAACAAAATGAGAAATTTTACACTACAACTTATTTCTCCATAGTTTGAGTGTCAAAAAGTGATATCTTTTCCCAACATTTTAGTTCTCTTAAGAGAAAATGGTTAATATGATAAAGGGAAATAATCACAACAAATTAGTGCTTAAAGTGCATCTCCACCCATTTTAAAAAGTTTTAAATAAGATGCCACATAGAAACATTGGATGGAAAAAAATACCAAGGTGGTACACCTCAATAGTTTCAATGAGCGATGCAAAATATTCTTGTAGCACACTTTATCACCTAATGTCATATTAGGGTTGTGGAGTGTAATTAGAATTCTTCGTCAAGGTTTATTACAAAGATGGGAACAAATACTTATTTCTCTCATAACCTTAAATTGCATTTTTGATACCACTATCATCTTTGGCTCATTTAGAGCTTTCCAAAAATATAAATTCCATCTCAGTTTAAGCTCCTAGCAAAATTTCTTTAAACTTTCACCCTTTTAAAGGCCCACTTCATCATTTGTCCAACCATGTGGAAACTCTTAGCCATGTATCTCTCCTGTATGGGTCCTAGTTTGTTGGCTTCCTATTATACTGGAGCCTTTCCATATTGGTCATTTTACAAGTTGTGCATTCTCCAAACCCTGAGAATTTTGATATGTTGATATACTAATCGACCGACCTAGTGATATGCTAATATGCACAAAACTTTCTAGTATGCTAATACAATGTTAAATCCATCAAATGTTGATATAACATTACTCCAAAATGACCTATCAAAAATTCAACAAAAACTTTATAACTACAATTACTCACAAAACATTGATAAATCAATAGGCATGAGGCCAACTCGACATAACACCTCTCAAATTTGTCACCCAATCATAGATTTCCACATGGAAAAGGATGAAAGGTATCAATGATTTTCAAGATGCAATCCTCTGAGAATTTTGCTATGCTGATAGGACTAATTCGATATAATAGCACCGGTACAGTGTATATTACGTGGAAGTGTTATTTACATTCAATGACTCAATGATTTTAGTTATGTATGTTTCCTTGTGCTTTTAGTTATGTATGTCATGTAGTTATTTTATATATTTAGCGCAGCGGTGTTACTTGTTCCATGAAATGCATCACAAAAAAAGCATCCGATAAAACCTCCGACTGCCAATATTTTTTTAGCTATGATAAAGTTCTTTTAAAACCTCTACTACAACATCCATTATTGCAAGCAGATGTTTTAGCGGATGTTTTTTTTGACAAATTTTGCCAATTTTATAACACTAAAAACCTTTTTTATAACCTCGGCTAGAAGGTATTTTCGCAGATGTTTTAGCGGATGTTTTTTTTGACAATTTTTGCCAATTTTATAACACTAAAAACCTTTTTTATAACCTCGGCTAGAAGGTATTTTCCTTGTAGTGCAATGACCATTTTATCATGGAGTTCCTTAATAAAAAAACCAATCATTGATTGCTCTATGCTCCACGCGATTATGTGAAATGTTATTTATCTTGTCTCACCTATGTTTTATTAAATCATATAATTTTACATATATGAATCCAAACCAATTACAAGAAATTGAAAACCCTCGACTTCACATTCTGGTTTCTATTAGAATGGGGTTGGCATTGACACACTTTGACATCACATTGTAGTTTTGAAAGATATAACAAAAATAGCCAATATACAAAATCTTACACATGTCATGATGTTATTGTGGATTGAAATCTTCTAGGAAATATATGTTAACAAAATTTGCATAATATTGACACAAACATACTTCAAATTCAACATTTAGGTTGAAAAAAGTAAAAATACCTACCTATCATAGGCATTGACTTAGGATCCCTAAGTTATTTAAGCTTTATAATAGTGACATTGTTTTATTGTTTCAAGAGTTAAATTTACTTCCTTCTCTCCATGGTTTAACCTAAAAATTGGCCCAAAGGGTGGAGAAAAATGATGTAAAACAATTTGATGTCCTTCAATCCCTATGAACTTACTTATCCCTTGATTGTGGATTGATGCTCTTTCAAGTTATTCTAAGAGATCTAAATCTCTCACTCTACAGCTGAAATTTTGTGTGATATTTATGGTGATAAAATTCAAATTTTAGCACTAATTTTTCTCTATTTAATCTCAACCCCAAAAATTCACTTAAAGGTACAAATCAAAATTCCTTGCATAATATAAAATTTGGATATCTAGTTGGTTATATTGCGTTCATAATGGAGATTCAAAGATCTAGATATCCTTATGAATCGAAATATCTTTTGATATGAATATCTCCTTTAATTTGGATATATTTTAGGTCTAGATATCTCTTCCAATATCACTAGTATTTTAATCCAAAGATCCTGGACAAGGAGGCTAATCCAGGATCTTTGGATTAAAATATATTCATAAGGACAAGGAGGTTGATCCTTTTCCATAAACAATTTCCATCAAGGAGACAATAAAATCATTAGTTATAACTAGAATGATTTGTAGGTAACAAGTTGCAAGTAGAATCTCCTTGTTGTTTTCTGGATGGATGGTATATGCATGTGATTATATGGTAGTTTTTTACCATTGGCACTGAGGATTTCCTCGGTTGACAATGGTTTCAACCTTGCCTTGCCATTTCCTGGATACCCATGATGTTGTGGGATATTCCACTTGATTGTTTTTGTGATTGGTGCCCATGTGCCTTATGATTGTGGGTTGGAACAAATGCTTTGGAAGCCTCGAAACAACTTGGGTTGAGTTACTAGTCCTAGAGCCTAGGTTGGGACAAACACTCTGGAGCCCTTAGTGGATTGAATTACTAGTCCTAAAAGTTGGGTTGGACAAATGAACTGGAAGCACTGGTTGGTTTTTTCGTGGTTTAATCCTTGAGATCCCACAATCATGATTAGAATATGGAATAGGGGTGATTGGTTGAAAGAGAGATTTGGTTCAACCCAATCTATGGTCGGGTGGTACATGGAAGTCCCTGACTTGGTTGGTATTTTCACATATTAATAAAAGCTATTATTCTATAATTATTCATTTATACCTATAGTGATTACATTGGTGATATGATGGATAAGTTACCATGGTTCCTAAGAGGGTTATTTTCTAGTTATATGTTGGTTATATAACGTGTACCATCTATGCCTCTTGTCATGAATTATTTAGTTATTGATTTATTGATAAATGTATGGACTAATAAGTGTTGTTGCAACTATGTGGAGAGGGCATAGAGCCTTCTTAGTGATTCTCAAATGAATCTTAGACTAATATGATCAACATTCATGACCTATAGCTTACATGTTTTCCATGTGTTTGACTAAATGTCTAATTTGTTCTAGGAAGAGGTCAAGATTCCGATTTGGGATTGAATGTTGAGCTTCATTATCATGTTAATTATGATTTTGGAAATTCTCAGGAAACTTTTGGTAGTGGCCTGAAAATGTGGCACAAATTCTAGGACCACATGCTCATAACTGAAGATTTTTGGTCATAAACACTGGTAGCTAGGCTTATGAGTGTGGTTATAGCCTCATATTTGCATGCATGCCTTGTTGTGGGTGCAATTGTGGGACCAAAAAAAGGAAAAGGGTTCCAGCTTAGGGTTTGGTCGCCTAGGGTGGTTGTTTAGCCTCTGAGTGACCTGTATCCCTTGTAGGATGTTAGTATGTGGTCAATTTGTAGGCCCCACTTCCTTAACTGGAACTAGGAGGTTGGGTCATGTTATAGTAACTCTTTGTCTCATGTTACCCTAGCAGGCCGATGAAATTGGGTAAATATGGGAGGGGGGCATTACAGGGTGGTATAAGAACTCCCAAGTTCAAACAATTGGACTAGATGGGCTAGCTGTGATTGTTGTTCATGCATGTTAGTTGTCTATGTGTTTTCTATGCACACATTGTGATGGTCATTGTTGTGGTCTTGTGTCATCATGATGTTGATGTTGCAATGATTGATATGTTTATTTCATCATATATACATATATTGTGTTAATCTATATTTATTGTGCAGATGAGATAGCCTCCCTTGAACTTCACTAAGGTATTTTTTATCATGTTTATATTGGTTTATCTTACATGGTATGTTTACAAGAAGATCAGAGATGATTGGATAAATGGTGGAGTACAGTTCATGTGACTCCCCTTCTAGATCGAATGAGCAACAAGGAGATGAGTACTCTCCTAATATAGAATATACCTTGAGAAGTATGAAGGTATAGATCAGAAGTTGTAAGGCAGATAATGAGATGATAATTTAGTCATAGGAAAGGCTTGCTAAGGCACAAGAAAAACAAGCAGAGGTCAATGCAGTGATCCTTTAAACTTTATAATATTTGCAGAGACATGTGAAACCATGGAACATTCATGGCCAAGAATAAGGACTAATGGGGCATATGGTAATAGGTCTCATGGAGTACATAGGTGAGACATGAATGACATAATCAGATGTGACAGATGGTTGGATACACCTGAAATGGGAGGTAGTGGCTATGGGTTCTATTCTAGGTATGGATCAGAGGGGAAGCATGATCATCATCATTTTCATCCTTATAAGAGGAGTGAGAAGAAGTAATCGTCGAATGAGTTCAAGAAATCCAAACCTCCCACTTTTGACAGAGAGTCGAAGAAACCAGAAGATGCAGTCCTTACCAGAAAACCTGAACCATAAACATCATTGTCGAAGTTGACAACACCGGACCGGAATGCTTACGATGAAATTGAACCTGTGTAACTGATTTGATGAGATGCTCCTAGATCAATCCTCTCCACTTGAAAACTTTTGGACCATAAAAGTTTGACTAGACAGATAACAGGTGAGGGTAGAGCTCCCTCACTCTCCACCTTGTCCAGTAGATGTACCAAGACATTCGATCAACCACGTGAAAGTGATGACCCTGATGATGCTGAACATGCAACACTTTGAATTTGTGAACTGTTCCATCCATCTGTAGTATGAACAACTTGTGAAGATGGTCAAAGAACTTGTTATGAACATGGAAATTGACTTCTTTCCATCAAGTACCATGAATTAGTGATTCATAAACATCTTTGAAAACAATCTCTATAGGATATTATTCAATACTTTTGACATGTATTAACAATGTATATTGTGGAATGACACAAACAATTAGAGATATTTTTTACATCAAACCAACTACTTGACTTGATATACTTTCCTGATTCATGATTATAAATGAACTTGCTGCAATAAACCCATCAAACTGTAATATGGAAACTCCTGCAACTTAGTTTGATTTTGAAAGTATTGTAATGGCTGTTGATTTGTTTGAATCACTGTTTCCTTATTCATTAAATGATGTTTCAATTGATTAGCACTTCCCCCTGATGCATAAGTTTCCTTTAGATGTATTGGATACTTTGACACTGCTTTAGAAAAGGCTTTGATATGAAAACAAAAGGTCTTCCTCTCCACTTGAAAAGAGGCTTCCAAACTGTTTGAAACATGAAATGGTGACACAATACAAGAGAAATTTAACACTAACTTTCCCCAATACTGACCTGCATCCCTGTAACTTATAACTTCCAAACTTGAATTGAATTGATTCATTCTAACAGTAGGAAGAAGAGCTTTAGACATCAACTGTAATTCATGTTGTATTCCTTGCTTATGAGTAAGATGCTTGGTTTCCTTAAATAGAACTGGAAAATTTTCTACCTCTTTGATCAAACTATCTTTAAACTGAGACTCATAACCTGAACAATAATCATGTTGATTCTTATGTTGTTCCTTTACACACATGATTACAAATCACTTATTTGAACTTATTAATCACTTCATCTGATTATCAACAACTAAATTCAAGTGATTTTTGTTTTGATTTGCCCTGACAACAAATTCAACCACATCTTTCTTAAGGTGATATTTATGTTCTCTCCTGTAAAATACTACATCACGATCATAAAGAGAAGGACTTCCTAAGACAACTCCACATGTCTATTGGAACCACGTCTAATTCCACTTCATCAATGTGATTAACTGTAATGGAAATTCTTAATCGACACTGTTTTGTGACTTTTATCTGAGTTGATTTATTTAGCCATCCTAATGGGTAAGGTCTTGGATGATTCTGTGTCTCCAAACCCAAATTCTTAACTAAATATTCAGATATTAAATTTTCCTGTGATCCACTGTCAAACATTGTATCTATCTTTGTATGTTTAGAAGTTATCCTTATGTTAAATAATTCAACTCTTTTATTGTCATTTGAAGGATTTATGTTTGATGAAGATGCAATAGTATTCGAACTTGAACCAGTGTCATTAGTTTTACCTGTCGAAATTGTTAGCACCTAAATATGCCTTAGGCTGAAAGGAAGGCAAAATTTAGGGTAACCACAAACCACGCTCAGTCTAGTAGCTAGCCCTACCAGAACAGGAGAGGGCTCTCTCTGGGTCACGCTCAGTGAATAGATAAACGATATGGTCTGAGATGACTTACAATGAAATATATTTTAGGCTAGTAAAGAGATATGGAACCAAGAAACAAATTTTGATAAATGACTGGGTTTCTGGGATGTATGGGACCAACGAACAACAATGAGCAGAGAATTTAACACAAAGGCACAGATTACTTTGTGAGGCAAGACAGGCGGAAAGTCTAGCAATTAAATTTGAAGTAATGTGGAATGGAAAGATTATTTAGGAGGGTGAAAAGGGCATAAACACATGAATCATTTTCAACAGAAGAAGAACACTGAACGTGAAACTTTCCCACAGGCAGAGCAACAAACATGAATTCTACCTGATCTTACTTAGAAAATTTCACTGGAAATGAATATGAATGAACTGTGAAACACAACGAAATACATATGAAACATAAAGAGAACAGATTTGCTACACTCAAAACCACATGAATCTCATGAAACAGAGCTGCTGCATTTCATTAATCCTCTGTCAAAATATACAATGAAGAACTGAGTTTCTCTCCCACAGTCTCCCAGAAATTACAACCCAACCAACCCTTTGCAAATGGTTTGCATACAATAAATAAACTATGCCATGAGGAAATAGAATGACCAAGAGTTGGGGAATTTTTTGAATCATTACAAAGTGGAAATGGAAAGCCAACCATTATTTATAGGTGCAGCGTTACAAAAATGACAAATGGCTTGGATGACTGCTCGCCTTCCTTTGCCACTTGGATAGAAGCCAACCTTTAGTGGAAATACTTTAAATTTTGCCTTAGGTGCCGAAAAAAGTGTAGTGTAGATGAGCCGGCCCACTTGGAAAAAGTCGCGAATCGAAATGCCGCGAAGTGGAAGTGATTTTGACCTTTTTCCCTATATGCGCCGTGCCCAAATCTATATGCGCCATGCCACTTTGGAGGCTGTTTTGAGGTACCTATAAGAGTCCAAATTGTGTCCAAATGTGCTTGTTCGAAAGCCTGACTTGTCTACTTTCCAACCCAAGTAGAATTTCTGAATTTGGTGCTCATTTTCCCCTCCAAAACTTCATTCTGCCAAGACTGCTTCCTGTGTGTCAAAATAGGGGTAGAGAGGTCATTTTTTGAGTGTTTTTGACCTCTTGGGGACTCAAATCATGCCCAGATTTCTTGTCCATGCACCAGCAGGCATGATTTTTCATGCTGAATCCAAAAATGCAATCCATTTGTGATTTGGAGCCCCCAATCCTAAGCGTCGTGCCAGTGGTGCGACGCACAGGGAGAAAATCCCTGTTTTGTGCCCAAAAATTTGTCATGTGACCAAAATTGTCCCAAATTTCTTGAAATTTGGGCTGGAGATCCTCTATGAGGTGCTATGCTGAGCCATAGAGGCTTCAGCCAAGATTCGAAGCCGATCTTGCTCTTTTTGCCTCTTTTGCCTCTTTGTCACTTTGCTCAATTTTGCCTTCAAACTCCTTATCTGAGCCTTTGAACTCATGTTCAGTGCCCTATAGTGATAGACCATTCGCCTCAATATGGTTTTGTCCTTGTCAGCCTTCTCCAGCAGTCTCTCTAGGTGGATGTTGATCCGCTCGAGCCAAGACTCTCGGTCATTGTTAATCTCTTGCTCCAATGGAGTGAGCTCAATCCTCCTATGTTGGGCAGCTTGGCGATTCTCACGGATGTTTTGCAGCTCCATGATCTCATGCTAGTCCTTAAGTTGTTTGTTACTCTGCTCCAAATACTTGATAATCCATTTGGCCCTCTCCAAATTGAGTGACAAGTCTTGGATCTCTGTTTTCTTCTCCTGGATGGTCCTCCTGAGTTTGGCACTCTCCTCATCTGCATCATCATCATGAACGAGGATGAAGTCGGCCTCTTGTTCACCTGATGGCCCCTCGTCATGCATGGGCCTCTTGCCCTTGTCATGTACTTGCATTGCTGATGTCGGAAGCGAGGCCCCTTCCACCTCGGGTGGAGGTAACACTCGCTTTGCTGCTACAAACAAATGCCTACTGCCTCTCTGATAGGTGATGAATACTGGCATAGTAATGGTCTCATGGCACTCATACTGATGAGAAGGACCACCTGTCTCATGTTCAACCTCTCATAATACCTGTGAAGTGCTGAAGAGGTCATAGGAGATGAAGTCATCCCAAGTAATGCCCTGCAATCCCAGCTGATGATCCACCAAAATCTTAATAAGAGCAAAGTGATAAACACTATTAAGTTGCTATTGAGGGGTCTTGTGCTGCATGAAGGTGTTGATCCTCTCTATGTTCCTGCAAATGAAATATGGGATGTTCATCATCCGTACCCTGGTAAAGTGCATGAGAAACCTGATGTGATAGGCATATAGACGAGAGAACCTCTCCTCACAACTGAAATACTTCATGATCAACTTCATGGGTGGAGCATATTCATCTTTCAAGAATCTGAATGGAAAGATTCTTTGGAGTTTCCTCAAGAAACTGGCCTTAATATAAGGCTCATATTGCTATTGATCCACCTTCTGTTTCTTGTGCCACTGTTCTCCAACATTCAGTATGCTGGTTGCTAATGAGATAGTTTTGGGTGTTAGTGTGAAGGTGACCCTGGCCAAGATAGAGTGATCTCCATGTAGGTGAAGCACAAAAAGACGGGCCAAATCATGATGAACTCAAACATTAGCCACCCTTTGACAAAACTCAAAACATGATAGATGCTGGAAACATGACAAAGCAAGAGGGCAGGCCTGCAACTCTGTGAGGGTGGTTGGCTCATCCCTAACATGTTTGCCACTTTTGTGATGTCTCCGGGGAGCCTGTTCTTCCGAGGATGAATCACTTTGTGTTTCCATCTCATACTTTGATGAATGCTCAGATGCCATGACTACTGTATGTGTACTGTACTTGGATTGCCCTTTGATGATGGTATGAAACTGTGTGTTGATATGATCTCTGTCGATTTGAGGGTTTCAAAAGGCGACTTGATGCAATTTGGCACAATTTCGGGCCTTTGTGGATATGCGCCGCGTAGCAAACCCAGTGCGTCGCACTCTGTATATGCACCACGCCCGTGTTAAATTAACACTGTGGGGTAGCACTGTGTGCGCTGCACTCTTTATATGCGCCACGCCCCTCTGTGTGTGCGTCGCGCTCCTGAAAACGAATCCAAACTCACTCCAAACGCGTGCAAGTTCTCCCAATGACTTTGCAATGCTTCTCTATAGCTTTGGTGTGCACAATGATTTTGTTACTTGTGGAAACTTGTATATAAAGGCATTTGGAGTCATGGGTTCAATTTTTTCTTCTTCAAAACCCACTTTGCTAATGTCTTGTTTTGACACTTTTCACTGATTTAATGCAACACTGAATTTCACTTTCCCTTTGAATTTTGAGCTAAAATGATGAATTTTTTTTGGCACTTTTGCAGGGGTCGCATGACATGGTGTTTGGCCAAGGAAACCATGATTGCACCTGAAGAAATCAACTGGAGATTTTTTTGAAAATTATCACAAATGACACACTGTTTGACTTTTCTTCAAAACAGAGTTTTGAAGAACAATCGTAATGATGATGAAATTCTTTGAATCACAACTTTGTAAGGGCCTCCCTCTAGCCTGCATGGCTTTATTGGACATGGTTAAAGACCAAATTGACTAATCCCTAGACCTAATGACTGAAAATGACTCTCGTCCATTAAAAAATCGAACATTGACTGTCATGGACTTTAGTGAACCTTGACAAAAGACCTGAGCCAGCAGGTGCCATACATGAGGGGAACTGACTAACAAGACCTTTTCCGTCAGATTATGGCATGCCCCTAGCGGAATGCAGCTGAGTGAATGGAGCGAGACACCTAAAAATGAAATGCAGAAAGAGTTTTGATCTCTGACGGAGGGCTGACCAGACCGACTCTAACAGAAACTATGGCAGTTATCCTCCTTTCATGACCTCAATCAGAACCTAGATCTTGCTGGACAATTGCAATTACTTTCTTTTCATCCTTCTCTTTAAGGAACTTTTTGGGCTTAAGTTATGGATGAAGTTTCCAACACTTAGATTCATGATGACCGATTCTCTAGCAATGAGAACAAGTAGGTCTTTCCGTCTGAGCTATCATTGATTTCTTTCTCTTTGAATTGTTCTTTCATTTACTATGATTTCCAACTCTTTGGATGATTGCAGTGAAAACTTGAATGATCTGCCACCTGATTCAATATGTATGGCTTGAACACACACTTCATCAAAATCACCAAGATTAAACATCAATAATGTATGCTGCAAATGTCAATGTAAACTGTCGATGTATTTTAATAAAGTTTCATGTGTATCCAATAAAATACCAAGTGCCAATGCTTTCTTTCTAAACTCCTGAGTAAACTTCTAAACACTCCGCCCTTTACCTTGCCTCAAGTGCTGCCAATCAATAATAGCTTTATGCATGTGTCCTAAAGGGTAGAATTGTTTCCTAAGAGCTTTTAAAAACTTAGACCATGAGGAGATGACTTTTCCTTTTTGCTTTACATCTATATGAGTTTTAATTTCCCGCCAGATTAAAGTTGTGCCCCCCATTCTAAGTCTAGCTAACTGAATTTTCGTTCTATCGTCAGAAATGTTCTGAATACGACAATCCACATCTAACTGCTTTATCCAGTTATCTATCTTTTCAGAATTCATTTCACCATCATAAATAGGTAACTCAAATTTTACATCAAGTTTTAAAAGATTTGTTTTCTTAAGTTTATTTTCTGTTTCATATTCTGCACTGAAGAAGAAGATGATGATGATGATGGAGATGATGGAGGTGAAAGGTGGTTTATCAGCCTTACCTTTACCTTTGTCATTCTTCGATGTCTTTGAAAAAGAACTTGCGTCTCTCACCTTCTTACCTTCATAGATTTCTCCCAACATCTATTGCATAGTCAAGAATGCTTGCTGAAACTGTTCATCGCTCATCTTAGTTTCTGGTGTTTCACCTGCATCAGATCCTATCATGGTTGAATTATGAGCAATTCTTCACTTTCTAATCTTTGGATCAATCTGCTCGAGGATTCCTTCTCCACGTTGCGACTTTGACCTGGTTAACATTCAATGAAAAATTCTACAAACGCAACATGCTTTGATACCAAATTATATGATCTGAAATGATCATATGTTAAAACTAAAGTAGAATTGATTATGCCAACAATGAAATGAATGTTAACTTAAAGTGCTGAAACCGTGAGAACTACTTGAGAAGA
>APFE030231305.1:21471-35892 GCA_000404065.3 Pinus taeda
ACATTATTGACTTGTTGTTTATGGGAGTCTGTTTCAATCTTCTGAATAGAAACAGGTTCAGAATGATGACTCCATTGCTGTAGTTCTTCTTGCTGTAGCTGAGTTTCGAGCTGCAAAAAATCAATTTTCTCTTGTGCATTTTGTAGATAGACATGAATGTCATAGAGAGTGTCTTTGTTGATGTTTACCTTCCCATCAATAGTGGAAAGTATTAGGGTGTTCAGTAGCTCTAATATATCAACAAATTTGGTCATTATGTTAATAAAAATAAACTCCTCTCAACAATCTCTTCTTTACACCATTATATATACAACCTTTATGGAATTCAGTGTGTACAACTAACAAAAGATGACCATGCTCACAGTCTTCGCAACAGAGATTGAACGTTATCTTTAGTATTCAATCAACCAAAGCACAAACTACACACAAATGCATGACAGTAATGACACCTGTTCAATGTAGTAATGGCCCAGTTGTAGGAACCCTGCACTATATTATCCTGGACATGGGTCCTGTGACGAGCATCAACACAAGCAGAGTCAGCACCCTTGAGGAGCTAAAGAAGAAATTGGATATGCGAAGACTTCAGCTTGTAATGGCGAACCCTGGGAGGCAGACAATAGAGACGCTGAACAATTCAAAATTTACAGAAATTCTGGGGAACAAATGGCTGTTTTTGACAGTGGACGAGGCCGTTGTCACCTGTAAAACTCTACTTCACCGCCGGTCAGGTGATCCACTAAAAAACTTGTCAGTTCATTCATGTATCCGCTCTGCTTGTGAATCGCTAAAACTAAAATTGGGGCAGATTCTATTTTTTTCGTAATATGAAAAAAAATGTTACGGCATAGTGAAAAAAATGTTACGGCATAGTGGAGGCTATTTTGTCCAATCAGAGCCGATCCAAGCTGCACTGGGTATTTTGATCCTTATAGCACCCGAAGGGAAATTATCATTACAAAGTTGGACTCATATATTCAATGAAAATGCCCGTATCGGAAACCCTTGTGCCTGTTAAACCATAGCAAAAGTCGAAGCCCAGCACATAATGGGGAAGCTGTTTTCCTCCAGGCATCAAAGAAAAGCTTCCATTTGCTTTGATAAATATCATCACAAGAATGCCACCGATTCCAAAAGAATTCTAAAACCACTAAGCTATCCCACGGTGCAAAATATTTGCAACTCAAGGCAGCATATCCAGATAGATTTATCTACATGGATTGTTGTGACGACATTAAACGGTCTACTCCAGAAAGCGGACCACCTTGCAAAGAAGGTACATGCTGTGATGTTCCTCCACTGCTAACATTGATACCACTCACGGCTTGTCTCAATCTTTTGAGCACCGAATTGGGGAACTTGAAGGCAAAAATGACCGATTTGTAGGCTTCGAAGAGGCAGAGAATCCGTTTGAACGCCCGTCGATTCGTCTGAAATGGCTGAGAATGTACCAGACGAAGCTTTCAGCAGCGGCGAAGTCAATGGTAGCGATGGGGAAACCCCAACCTTAAATCAAGAGAAGAAGCATGCAACAATGCTCAAACACCTCGCAGAGCTGAATAATGCCCGTCTTCAGCAATCCCAATCACGTAAAATCAAAACCCTCTCTGCCCCTGTATTTGAATCGGTTGATTTGTTTCTCAAAGGTTTCTCCGAGATCAAACATCAAATCCATAAACGGATAGATGAATTTCACGAAGAAACAAGCTCTCAAGAAAAAACCCTTCTGAAATCATGTTTAGAAAACTTAGCTTTAGATATCAATGGCCTTGAAACGCTGGTTGCTATGAATTCATATTCCTTGCCCTCATATGAAGTACGGAGTGCACAAAATGCCATTGCAGAGTTGAAGGAGCAGTTGGATAATTTGAATTCTCAGCTTCTACCGAAAAAGAAATTTACTTTCAAAAACAAGGTCACTAAAAAGAACCCTGAAGCCATTCAAAAGCCTGAAAGTGCAGTAAGAAAAGTGAACGATAATAATGTTGTCACTCTTCGAAAAGACAACTATGCCAGGTTTGCTCCTTATGCACTTTTTTTTACCGAGGGATCGAGGAGGAGTTGCAACAGTCAGATCTTAAGGATGAAACTGGAATGTTGATGACTTTCAATGGTTGCGAGCCATGTCATCACCCAACTGGAGTGTTCTTCCAGAGGATGATCGGTTGTCTTTCGTAGACATTTCTGATTTGAAGGTAGAGGAGAGCATTTATGGACAGAGAGCACAGATAATGGCAGAGAATGAGAGCGCAGGTACAGAGAGCAGATTATGTCAGGACATAGGCAGCGCTGGCAGTGTCAAGCAGAGGAACGTTTCATCGTTCAAGTGGTAGACAGAGTGCAGGTCTGTATAAAAGAATATGGAAAAAATAAGCTGCACAGAAAGGCCATAAAACAAATGGCTCAAATTAATTATGCAGGGCAGGAATACGCCTGCTCTGATACCATGTTAAACACACATGGACAGCAAGAGAGATATGAAAGATAAAACATGCAATACAATTTTTACTGACAAATGATATACATTTATAGTACATTATGTGACCGTTGGGATTCACATCCCAAGGTCTCTTGGACTCCTTTTGTCCATTCGGCTTCCACACTAACCCATTGAGGATTAGGTGTCCAACACGTTACATGTGACCAGCCGTGGTCTAACCACAAGATGCTACCTCTGCGTTGACCCCCGACAGTTCCAGCTTGCGGTGCTCCGACAGTTGGTATATGAACACGTCTACTTTCTGACCATCACGGCTTACCTGACGGTCTTACCCCCGGTAGTTCTAGTGCGAATACCCATGTTACAGTAACCCCGAATACCACGAGCGCTAACATGGTCGGTTCTGACGCAGTCTAAAACCCCGCGGTTAGGATTGTAACATGTAACCTGTTCACATGCCCTCTTTCACAGTTATCTCCCCGCATGGTTAATCTCGCTATTTATGACTGCTATGTTTTGATTTGTAATGTTTTAATATGTTTTCAATAGACTGAATGGGCTTTTAACTTAGGATTAGGGGTTTTAATGTATTTGTGATACATGGGTTTAGGTTTTGGTATAGGTTAATGGCTTTAGACTTAGGATTAATGTATTTAAATACATTTGATTTGTAATGTTTGTTTTTAGGTATGGTTTAGTCTTTACATCAAATAAAACCCATTTAAAACCAATTGTCACAAAGTGACATTTGCGACAAACGTCACATGACGACAAACCGGTCGATGGCCAAATCCTACAAAATGGACGACAACCACATGTCGGCAATCATATTCTGTGAGACAGACGAAAATCACAAATCGATGACCATATCATGGTGAAACTAACGATAATCACATGTTGACAATCAAGTTCTAAACCCATATCACCATGAAAACCATATACCTTACCAGACAACCTGAACCATAAACATCACTGTCAAAACTGACGACATTGGACCAGAATGATGACAACAAAACTGAACCTGTGTAACTGATCTGACGAGATCCTCCTGGATCAAAGAATTAAGTTGATAAGGTCATGGTAGAGTATAGGGACATCTTCTCCTCACCACCGGGGTATCTTTGCACTATCAAGTCAAGTATTCAATTGATCTTGCTCTTGTAACACCTCTACCTAATGGGTCAGTCTATGTTGCTTTTTACTAGAAAACAAGGAAATCAAGTGACAGATTCAAGATTTTCTACAAAATGGGCACATCTAACCAAGTTCGTCACCTTGTGAAGCCCAATTGTAATCACACAGAAGAAATATGGGACCTAGAGACTTTGCATTGATTATCAGGCACTAAATGAAATCATTGTCAGGAGAAAATATTTGATCCTACAGATTGATGACCTTCATGACCAGCTCAAGGGGGCTAAGTACTTCAGAAATATTGATTTGAAGTCCAACTATCACCATGTTCAGTAGAACCCACAAATCTATGGTACACTACCTTCAAGTCCAAGAGGGTCTCTTTGAGTGGTTGGTCATGCCTTTAAGGTTAAAAAATTCCCCTACAACTTTTATGAGGATGATGGATGACAACTTGTGACCCTTCACCAAATCATTCATGTTTTTATATCTAGATGACATCCTCATCTTCCACAAAAATTGGGTAGAGAACTTGCAACATATTCGATAGGTCCTTCAAATCCTACAACAACACAAACTATCTTCCAACTTGGAGAAATTCTCCTTTGGCATAGACCAGGTCCAATATCTAGGATACATAATTAATGAGAAAGGTGTGCATGTGGATCTAACTAAGATCCAAGTCATTTGGCATTGGCTAGCCTTGATGACTGTATCAGAGCTTCATAGCTTCTTGGGTCTTATGAGTTTTTATCAAATAATCATATTGGGGTTCTCTAATATCACTTGGACTTTCAGTCAAGTTACCAAGGTTAGATTAAAGGAAAAAAAACTTGGTCAAAGTCATAACAAGAGGCAATCATTTAGCTAAAACTTTAACCACCCCATGCCACATTTACCTTATTTTACAAGCTCTCTAGGTAAACATGAGTTGAGTGTTACTATGACATTAACCAACCTCGAAGATCCAATTATGGAAGTGGGTTCTACCAACTGGAAACATGCTACAACCTCCCAAGAGCACCAGATTGCCCATGTGTCAGACAAAAACTACTACTGATCAACCCTTGATATGAAAAAATATTTTTCCTAAATTTACCTCCTAATTGCATGCATGACATGATGTGCGTGTAGTTGGAAGATCCAACTGCATGCATAGGACTTCCTCCATGTGGTTGTAGCTAAAAATTTCAAGTTTTGTGTCTTTGGTTGCGTGATTAGTGCCTTTTTTTATGCTAGCCTGCAGGGCTTTGCCCAAACTACCCAAAACTCTCTAAAACTCTCCAAAATCAGGTCTAGGATGACAAGTCATCTATACAAAGTATTCTAGGCTTAGATATTTCCTAAACATGCTATTCAAATGATAAATAAATTTCAAACATATAGTAAACATATTAGTTATTGGTTATGAATGCATATTTGATCATGATCTTCTTAACTTCATTAGGGGATCATCAAGAAAGATCAATGCCCTCTCAAGCTAACTACAACAAACTTGTTAGCCCAGGCATTAATATAACCATTCAATAACTTATTGAATCATGAATAAGATCCATAACAGGAACACATCATTTAACCATGCCTATAACCAACATATAACCAGAATGAATCATTGACAAACCAACCATAAAATCAACACAATAACCAATACATGTGCTGATTGATCATAATAATAAAATAATTTATATTAATTGTTGCAATAAATTATAAATTTAAGGAGTTATTTCTCCATGATCATATTCCTTATTAGGATCACCAGACAACAAAAAGATATGGCTAACCCAAGAGAGTAAATATCCTCAAGTCAAATGATCATGCAAGTAATATCCACGCAATTCTTAATGCTAGAGGGGTTTGAGCAAGTACCTTGCCTCCTTGTAGGTCAGTGAAGTGTTTTGGGCCTAATTCATAATCTTGTTTCTCCAATCCATAGAAATATTTTTTCTTCTATCGATCCCAAACCTACACACAAACACAAACAATCAAATATGACAAGTAGTCTTCCACAGAAAATCATCAATGCAAAACATCAAGAATTACATGAATATAAATTGTTGCAAATACTAATATAAAGGAATGGAACATGAATATCCATTAACCATATAATCAAGAATACATCAATACCTCCAAACTTGGTGTTCCTCTCCTTGTCTTATCAAAGTCTCCCTAATATAATTAATAAGGAATCAAAACAACATTGAGCTCTCAAAACTGAATCACAATAGTGGCATATGACTCTTTGATTCTAACTCTCTAACTAGCCTAGCCCTCTAGGATGATCTAGTACAAATAAGAAGAAGACTACCAGGATGATGAATTTAGACACCTATGACAAAGAGAAGTTAAGGAAGCTTCTCAATAATGTGTCCTAGCTAGCTTGAATATATGAGATAAAATCTTGAGTCAAATTGATCTCCTAGGAACCATAAGTCTCTAGAACAAGTCTCCCAACCACATCGACAAATTATAAGATCTCAATCATAACCACATGGATAAAGTTTCCTTCATGCATTTGGAGGATTCTAATCCCACTCATAAATTGGTGTGCATGCGTTTGAGGAAAAAGTTGGGAAAAAGAGTGGTCAAGGCCAAAGAAAAAGTTCAATAACCTAATGAACTAAGAGGATTAACCTTAGGGAGAAAAATAGGTTGATAATAGATATCCCCTAATGCATGAGGTCATAAGAGTAGCTAAGGGCTGAAATACATTATAATAAATCTTAGAGGTCAAAATAGGAGTAGGGAGACAACCAAGACCTTGGATCATAAAAGACCTCTCAAGACAGGAGGGTAACTCCATAAATTAACTTGTTTATTGCATTACCCAATTCATGAATATATACATGAGTGGAGAGAATATTGGGATTCCAATTCCAAGGTATAATGTTTTTTAATGCATAAGTGAAACTATTTATAATATTTACAATAATTCCAATCCTTTCAAATTAGGTGTCAATATTACCCCTTTAATCTGAAGTGATGTTGATGAGTCCAAGCATCATTCTGAATCTTTCAAACTTTTCCCTTCCAAATGCTTTGGTGAATATGTCTACAATCTGCTTCTTTGTGGAACAATGTCATAGGTGTATTGTCTTGGCCTCAACATGATGTCGAATCAGATGATATTTTGTATTTATGTGCTTGGTTCAATCATGGAACTTTGGGTTCTTGAAAAAAATTATTGTAGAAGTGTTATCAATAAAAAGAGGAATTTAATGCACTTGCTTCTAATGCAAATCCTCTAGAATTTTCCTGAGCTACACAATTTCCTTCATTTCTTCAGTTGCCGCCACATATTTTTCCTCAATTATGGAATCTACTGTAACTAATTGTTTGTGTGACCTCCAGGAGACAACTCATGATCCAAGACTCATAACATAACCTGAAGTAGATACCCCAACTTTTTATCTCCATCAAAGTCTGAACCAGGGTATCCAATCAAGTTGAAGTCACCCACCTGTGTATACTTGAGTCCAAAGTATTGAGTTCAACTTAAAGTACTTTAGAACTCTTTTTACAGCAAACCAATGACCCTCACAAGGCTTTTGCATAAATCTAGAGAGGATTCCAACAACAAATTAAATGTCTGGTCAGGTAGTAGTCAGGTAGTTGAGACTTCCTATGAGCTATCTATACTTTGTTGCATTCTCAAATATTTTTCCTTCAGTGTATGTTAGCTTTAATTTATGTTCCCTTGTAGTCAAAGGATTGCACTAAGCCATACCAAAATTGTTCAACAGATCTTTGATGTACTTCTTTTGAGAGAGGAATATAAAATTTGGATGTTGAGTTACTTCAATACCAAGGTAGTAGTGAACATGGCCCAAATCTTTCATTTCAAAATCTTTCCTCTGTTCTTTCTTTATGGATGCAATGTAGTTGTCATTGTTCCTTTTCATTAGAAGATCCTCTACATACACTACAAGATATAAAAATGCTTTTCCAACTTTCCTGAAAAATAAAGTTGCATCATCAAGATCATAATGTTTGAAATTGAGTTTCATAAGATGCTCAGTTAACTTTTCGTACCAAGTTCGCAGTTCTTTCTTGAGGCCATACAAGGATTTTACAAGCTTGCATACTTTGTGTTTGTGACCCTTCACAAAAAATCCTTCTTGTTGGGACATAAAAACATTCTATTTCATATCTCCATTGAAGAAAACAATTTTTACATCCATTTGATGGATTTTCCAATTGTTCTGAGCTTCCAAGGCAAAGAGTGTCCATACAACAACCCAATTTGTTTCGGGGGGGGGGATTTTTCCTTATAATCAACCCCTTCCTTTTGTGAAAAACCTTTTTCCGTAAGCTTAGCCTTGTGCTTGTCAAGTGGACTATCTACTTTATACTTTTTATTTAAGACCCACTTGCAACCAATTGGTTTGGTTCCCAATGGAGGATCAAACAACTTCCAGGTGCCATTCTTTATCAAAGCATCACATTTTTTCTACATTTCTTCTTTCCATTCATTTTGGGAATATTCTTCTTTGAAGGAATTTGGTTCGAAATATGTAGACAAATCCAGTTCACAATCATAATAAACATCCATATCAACAGGTGAATCAAGATTATCTACATCACCTCCATTATGTCTAGTTGAAATTCTTGTTCCTACTTTCCAACTTCATTAGGAGGAACACTTTCAAGTGTCTTTGTCAACCATTTTGGAGGACCTTTCTGAGATGGCCTAGGCTGCTCAGCTGACTGATATTGGGCGGAATCAATATTTAGTCTCCCAATTCTATCAGTCACATCACTCAAAGTGTCATCAGTGGCCGAAGCTTCATGCGGGGGAGAGAGTGTTTCAGAAGAAGATTCCACAGATTGATCTAGTGTAGGAACCCCCCTTCAAGATATGGAATCTCATTATCAAAGTCTTGAAAATGCTTTGCATGTCCAAATCTATCCAAGAGAACAAATTGTCACTCAATAACATTGTCAGTCTTGGAAGATTCAACAAAAATCATATCTCTAGATATTATAAACTTCTTATTCACTTCATCATAGAGTTGGTATGCTTTGGAGTTGTTTGAGTACCCCATGAAGATACATTTACGACTCCTTGCACCGCGTTTGTTTCTCTATTCCTTAGGTATCAAGGCATAACATGTGGAACCACAAACCCCGAGATGCCTCACCGAAGGAATGTGGCCATACCACATTTCATAGGGATTATTGTTTTTGATAGCATTAGATGGAAACCTATCCTTTATATACACAACACATAGAATTTCATCAACCCAAAACATCATTTTAACATTCCTCGGAAAAATTCATGGAACATACCACATTTAAGACTGTCTTGTTCATTATTTCAGCTACTTTATTTTGTTCAGGATTATAAGGCACACATGTTTGATGTTTGATACCATGTTGGTGAATAATTTTTTCAAACTGATTTGATGTATATTCTTTTCCATTGTCAATACAATTAGATCCAATATGAGATTGTACAACATTTTTAATCCATGCATGAAAGTTCTTGAATATTTCAAAAGCTTCATATTTTCTCTTCAATAAATAAATCCAACACATTATGGTGTAGTAATCAATAAATGTCATAAAATATTTATTACTGTAATAGCCCTGGTGAAAATTCCATGTAATAAAAATTAATAAGGGAAAAATAATAACCATGGTTAATGGGGCACTTATTCCATGCTGAATGTTGGGAAAAATCATAGTGATGGGGATCACTAGTGATTTATTAATGGCTACAAAGTTTTGCAAAGGCAATGGCTAAGGCTTTGGAAAGGAAAAATGGCATTTTGGCACATTTATTTATGAAAAGAATGGAAATTGGGAGAAAAGGAAGGTGAAAGGTCACAGGTTGCATGTGAGGAGTAAATTGAAGGAAAATAATGGAAAATGAAGAAAATAGAGGTCTCATTAATAAAAAGGCTTACGAGGATTAGTTCACAGACTTTTTTCAGTTTAGTTTTGGAGCGCTCTCTCTATTCTTTCTCCCTCTCTCATACTCTTGGACACTTATATTTTTCTTGGAGAACTCTTGGAGAGTGTGGCATACTTGGATTTTTGGAGCAAGAAGGCAAAGGAAGAGAAGGAAAGCATAAGAGGACATCAGGATCAACAACTACAGGGTTTTGATTGCAGGTACCGATTTGGCTGTATGTTTTCCTCGCTAGTTTTGGCATGCATGGAATATGCATGTGGTTTAATTGTCATGATCTGTCACTGACATGGAGGATTTCCTAGATTGAGAGTGGATTTTACTAGCCTTGCCATTTCCTAGATAGACATGGTGTTGTGGGTTTATTTCTTTGTTTTTCTAGTTGGTTCTCACGTTTCCTTTAATTTGGGTTGAGTTACTAGTTCTTGGAGCCTTGGTGGACAAATTATTTGGAGCCCTATAACAACTTGGGTTGAGTTATTAGTCCTCAAGCCTTGGTTGGACAAACACTCTAGAGCCCTTGGTGGGTTGAGTTACTAGTTCTAGAGCCTTGGTTGGAAAAGATGCTTTGGTGCCCTAGAAGACTTGGGTAAAGACCAATCTAATGATGGTTTGGTGATGTCCGACCATGAGGTGGAATCACGTTTTTATGGGTTGAGGTGGTTGGCCTCTGGAAGCCCTAGATGGTTTTGGATTGATGTGTTTTATGAGATCTCACATTCATGCTTGGAATATCGCACGGGGGTGACTAGCTGAAGAGAGTTTTGGCTCAGCCATGTCTATGGTCAGGTGGTTCGTGGAAGACCCACAACTGGTTGGCCTTTGCATCATTAATATGAGGTTATTTCTCGTTATTTTGTGAGTGTTGTACAAGTTTATATGTGGATCTTATGGTTGTTTTTTCCTTAGCATTTGATCTAGATTTAAACAGAAACACAAAAAATTATAGATATAACCATAAATACAGAGATGCAACAGAAATAACACTTCATTTCATCAATATCAAATACTGAAGTATGCTTACAAACAGAATGGAAATAAGACTAGCTTGAGTGATGGCCGCTTATCTTTGAGAAGAGATGTGGTGGCTACATGCCTTTGAACTGAGTTACAGTGAGGCTCAAGGGCCTTTTTATTATTGAACAATAAGAAAAAAACCCTAAACAACCAAAACCCTAATCTAAGGAGATGTAACACCAAGAGTTTATGGGCCCGGTTGGGGTTAGTTGGGTAGCTAACTTTCTGGGGTTGTAATGATACATCATTAGAAAGATCTCTCCGATGACTATAGTTTCTAATGTTATTTCCTTTACAACCACCAAACCCATTTTTCCAAAAAAAATGTCGTTTAGGGCCTCAAAACGGCTCTGGAAGTTCAGGACCTGAAAAATTGCCAAAAATAGTAAATTGTGCTACAATTAAGGAAACTAAAAAACTGAAAGAGACAGTGGTGGGGGTCCAAATGGAATAGACGGGTGACCACCAACATCCACCTGGATCATTCCTGCCCCCTTAGGAAGCAATGGTCCCCATTGCATTGAGTGCCTCCATGAGATTGGGAAACTTCTCCTGAACTTGGTCCCTAGCGAGATGTTATGCAATCTCTGATGTGTCCAGTAATGGTGGGAAGCATGGTCGAGGGTGGTCCACATTGAACACTCAGTGCAAGCTAAGGAATGGGGGAATGTTGTGCTCCAAAGCATTGTTTTCCACAACCTTGGTAATGGTGTAAGGACCATATCATAATGGTATGAGCTTCTGATGGGCTCTTGTAAGGCATTCTTTCTAAAAATGCAACTAGAATTTCTCGCCCACTTGAAACTTGTGTGGCACCCGATGTTGATCATGTCACTGCTTGTACTTGGCATTTTCCACAATGGAGCGATGATATATTGGCTTGTTGGGTAGAGGTGCTCCAAGAGTTAGATCGAACGAATGCTTGACCTGACAGTGCAATGGCACCCCTGTGGATGAGAAGAAGATGTCCCTGTATTTTTTCATGACAGTATCCACCTACTTCTGTTGCGTGGAGGAACCCTTCCCGAGGGCCATGGATGTGGCTACGATCTCCTCCTTACTTTGAGAGCAAAGCAGAAAGAAAATAAATTTCCTAATATGGAAAATGATCTTACTGCATTTCTTAGTAGAGATCAAAGAGGTGGCAGTAGGTGGGGCTACTTCAAGTATCCTGCATAACGTATTACCCAAAGAAATAATCACAGAGCGAGGTCTAGACTCATATACAACATGTTGCTTCCACAAGTATGGTTGTCCTAATAATACATCACAAGTGTCGAGAGGAACAACATCACACAATGCCTCATCTATGAAGGGCTTGATGTTATAGGGAAGGTGACACTGCTGGCTAACTCAGAGATCTCTTCTTTAGTGAAGCCACCAAATGTTGTATGGCTACGGGTGTGGTATGGTCAGTAGGCCCAACTGCTTCATGACCTTTGCTGAAATGAGGCTCTTTTGGTTTCCACTATCAACAATGAATTACAGTGGTGAACCCTTCACCCACATATGTGAGTGGAAGAGATGTTCTCCTTCCTCTGGATCTTCGGGCTCATCCTTCTTGATCTTGGCAGTGAAAATAATGGTGTTGAGGTCCGCATCAATAATCTACTTCCCTTTGTCATTCCTCTTGTTGGGTCCTGACTTAGAGTTAGAACATGCATATAAGTCTAAAGCCTTCAACTTGGCCACCAACGATTTCTTGGCCCGACACTCACTTGTATTGTGAGTGGGGCTCTTATGGAACTCACACCACTTCATGTGTCCTTCTTTGTCTTCTTGGTCGTGTTCATTTCTTACAGCTTTGACAGGTTGACTTGGGTCACCTCATCTTAGCTTACTCCCTTGTTTTGTGGTTTGCGGGCATCTTTCCATTGCTTTAGATTTGCAGATCCAAAGTCTCTCTTCTTCTATTTAAACTTATGCTTGACCTTGACAACGTATAGGTACGTCATGCCGAGCGAGGAGATGTCCAGGAACCCATCTCATCCTGGATGTACCTGTGTAGGTAGCAACTATATTTAAGTACTAAATGCTACTCAGAATCCTTGATACCCAACTTGGTGCAAATGGTATGAAAATTATTGGTAAACTCCATCATGTCTTGGTCCCTTCCCTGC
Organism: Pinus taeda; assembly: GCA_000404065.3. Taxonomy (NCBI): domain Eukaryota; kingdom Viridiplantae; phylum Streptophyta; class Pinopsida; order Pinales; family Pinaceae; genus Pinus; species Pinus taeda. Next base: position 34,094 of record APFE030231305.1, read on the forward strand.
CACATCGTGGTCCACTTTATGTATTTATCCTCATAGCTTCTGATAGGGTAGTATTGCTCCTTGATGGAATCCCGAAATGAATTCCAAGTGGGTGCAGCTGAAAACAGTGAGGTCATACTTTCATCCTTCTTCTTGCATTAGGTTTCCCACCAATCCTTGATGTGTGGGGCGCTTTGAGAAGTGAAAAAGTGATCTTTTTCCAGTTGGAAAAATCATGAACAAAAAAAAATCCTTCTATCAGATTTAACCATTTATCTACGGCATCTGCATCTATCTAACCCTCAAATATGGGAATGTCAAAGTTAAGTTGTACCTTAAAGGGTGTGGCGCTTCCAGAGTAGCTGCTGGAAGTAGATGCATTGCCCCTAGGTAGTCGTTGAAGGATTTGGGCAAAGTTGTTTATCATTGTGTTCCTTTGTTGCTCGAGGGATTCTTCGAGAAAGATTTTGATAGGATCTCTTTCCTCCTCATCTTTCTTGTTATCCGCCATGGGAGGTTGTCGAGATTTGCGAGGCTAGTCTTATAAAGGTTCGACCAGTTCAAGCCCTAACTTCTTATATCCCAACCTCGTTGGGGACATGCAAAGAAAAAAAGAGAAAGAGAAGACCGCTCTAATACCACTGATCTAGATTTAAACATGAACACAACAAATTACACATACAAGCGTAAATACAGAGATGCAACATAAATAACACTTCATTTCATTAATATCAAATATTGAAGTATGCTTACAAACAAAATGGAAATAAGACTAGCTCGGGTGATGGTAGCTTATCTCTAAGAAGAGATGTGGTGGCTACATACCTCTTAACTAAGTTACAATGAGGTTCAAGGGATTTTTTTATTATTGAACAATAAGAGAAAACCCTAAACAACCAAAACCCTAACTCGAGGAGATATAACACCAAGAGTTTATGGGCTCCGTTGGGGTTAGTTGGGCAGCCAACTTCCCCGGGTCATAACTTGGTCATATTATCTTCGTTTGACGTGTATGATACCTCGTTGGAAAGATCTCTCCATGAAATACAACTATTGACATAATCAATAATTGCCATTTTTTCCAAAAAAACATCGTTTAGGGCCTGAAATGGCTCCAGAATTTCACAACCTGAAAAACTGCCAAAAATAGTAAAATATGCTACAATTAAAGAAACTAAAAAAACTAAAAGAGACAGTGATGGGGGTCCAAAGGGTGATACTGCGTTAAGATGAAATCTAGGTTGGTTATATATAACAAACTGAGTATGGTAGAGATGTAACATTCTATCTAAATAAATAAATAAATAAAGTAAAAAATCAAATGAAAAGATTAATACACTATAATGTAAACATTTTAACCGAGTCAAAATAAAATAAAAAATGAAAGTAAAATAACAAAATAAAACAAACCTATAAAAAAAAGTAATAATAAAATTATGGTATTAAGAACCAATTCATGTGGACTATAGTCTATTGAAAAGGTGAAATTAATAAAAAATCGAATGAAAAGATTAATATATTGTAACGTAAACATTTTAACCAAGTCAAAATAAAATAAAAAATGAAAGTAAAAATAACAAAATAAAACAAATCTATAAAAAAATTAATAATAAAAATATGGTATACCAATTCATGTGGAACTAACTATAAAGTCCATTTAAAGGGTGAAATTAAATCAATCCAGATCATCTTAACTCTTGAACTACAAAGCATCCAACTTTTCACTCTAAAAAAAAGTTTCAATTTCATGGTGTTAACATGAAATCTAAATTGGTTATATTAGTTTCCTACGTCTTCATTTTATCACATATTTTAGAATT
>APFE030231305.1:67664-129689 GCA_000404065.3 Pinus taeda
TTTATAGTGTTCTAGAGGAAGTTATTCAGGTCCAACATCAATGGGATACTCCCTCTTTTGGATGGGGTAGTTCCTCTCTTGATGGGATAAGTTCCTCTATCATAGAGATGCATGAACCATAAGGAGGCACTCAATACACGTCAAACAATCTTCTAGAATGCTCTAGAAATGACCACAAGTAACTTTTTCAAGATGAAACTCGTGCCTTTTGACCTTTACAGGAGTACGCACCCATCCCTTGATTTACAGACTGTACAAGTACGTAGGTACAATGAGCTTGGGATGCGTACACACAGGCAAGGTAGAGAGAACTTGTGTACCCAGAGATAAACATGATTTTTTATGACTTTCTCTCTTTCTTGAAGTTTGACATGGAGAGCAGAGGTATAAGGCTTGACAAGGAGGATAGTATGATTGTTGATGGAGCCATACTAACTGCAGATAGTCATGGTGACAAATTTTAGTGTAACAGTTTTGTACATGAAACCAGGGATGGAGAACTTCACCATGGAGAAGGACACCTTTACATGTGTCTCGGTTTGGGCCAGGTTGTATTCTCTTCCCCTGGACTATTGGGTTCCTACGACTTTAAAGTTGATAGGATATTCTTTGGGTAAATTCATTAAAATTTCAAAGCAACATTACAAGGCAGGTATAAATCATATGAAAAGATATGTGTAGAAATGGATGTCTCCAGAGCACTGCCTGAAGTAGTCAAACTAGAGTTCTGGGACAAATTCTAGTTACAACTGGTGGACTATGAACAAATACCTTAAAGATTTCAGAGGTTCCATGAGCATGACTACCTGATAATGGAATGCCTCCTAAGAATTGTGGAAGAACAGAACAAAGATACATATCAAAAGGATGCAAAGGGATTTGTCAGACCCACTCTAAGGGGAAGACCTCATAGAAGACAACAACAACGAAATCAAGTGAAGAAATCTTAGAGAAATAGATTTGAAATTATAGTCAAGGAAAACTTGGAAGAATAAGGGGGGAGAAGAGAAAAGTGGGTATATATAGGAAAATAGAGAGGAAGAAATGGGGCAATTGATTGGGGACCATGAGCAACAAGGATATATTCCAGATCTACCAAAATATTTTGAGGGAGACGTGGAAATGACCCCAAGTGAAGTAGAAACAGAATATCCAAAATTACAGGAACTAATTGGGCGAGAAGGAATCAACCTCCAAGATTTGACAGAATAGATGGAGAAACAAGGAATAAAATAAATCAATGCGGATCAAATGAATAGGATCAAATATTTATATTTGATGAGAGAAGAGTTGAGATTCCAAGGAAAGAAAATACCACATCCAGAAAAATCTGGTGGATCTTCAAAGGGGTCTCAGCTAGGTGTGGAAGCAATGAAATCTCATAGGGTGTTGACGCCACGGTAGAGCCAATGAAAAATAGGGACAAAGCCAAACAATGTCACCCTTAAGAAGTTGGGAGCTATGTTAATAATTTCAAGTAAGATGAGAGCTCTAGGCTTGCCCTCCTAAAACCATATCTAATCATAAAAAATTCTGTCTTGGAATATCATAGCCATTAGTAGCCTTAGGAAATAAAGATTGTTAAAAAAAAGATTCAAATGGAACAACCTGATGTCTTTTTATACAAGAATTAAAATGCTCATTAGGGAAAATAAATTAGTTAAGTAGGAAACTAGGAGGAAAGTATGACTAAGGGGAGGTGGAAGTGTAGGGCTCAATTAGGGGTTTGGAAATCTGTTGGAACCCCGAATCCTTAATCCTTCTAGACTTTGAAGCCAATACATCATACTTATATGTAGAAATGTAGGTTATCAGAACCCATGACACAATGGTTTTCAATAATGAGTACGAGCCTCAAAGAATCGAGGAGATGACAAATTTGTTGCAAGATCTAAGAAGAATAAAGAGAAGGAAAAAGAACCTCCCTGGGTGGTGGGGGGAGAATTCAATATGATAACTTCTCTGTTAGAGAAAAAAGGGTGGCCAAAGAAGAATATAAAGAGACTCAGAAGAATTTAAGGAATTCATTGAGGAGACCAAACTTATTGATATGGAAATTGTGAATGGATGCTTTACTTGGAGTAATAAGCGGAGAGGGCAACATCAAGTGGCATCCAAGCTTGATAGGTTTTTAATATCGGAATACCTACTGATGAGAGGGGTATATGTGGCAATGAATATCCTTCCTTATGGAGGATCTGACCATTGACCAGTGCTATTAATGATGAAATTAGAAGGAACCCCAAAAAATAGGCCCTTTTGATTTGAAGCATTCTAGTTAAAGCACCCTAACTTCATGGAGAATATAAAATCAGGGTGGAAGGAAAATATACTAGACAAAGGATCAAATATGTACACCCTACGAGCTAGGTTAAAGCACATTAAGATGAAACTAGAGTAGTGGAACAAGATGGAATTTGGAAACATATTTTAGGAGAAAAAGGAACTGGAGCAGAAAATGGAAGCATCACAATGACGGTTGATCTCTAATGGATACTTAGAGGGGATCAAATAAGAGGAAATGAAATAAATAAAGAAGTGGGAGGAGAGATGAAAACAAGAGGAAATCCTCTAGATGTAGAAATATTGAGTCACTATGGCTCAGGGAGAGGGAGAAAAACACAAAATTCTTTCACTGACCAACAATCGAGCACAAAAACTCCAATAGAATCCTTAGAATAAAGGATGAAAGAGGGCAAACCTTTGAGGCTCACTAGGACATTGAGGAGGTATTGATCCAAAAATTTCAAAATATAGTTGAAGAGCCCCAGGTGGAGAGTGGGGAAGACATTCAAAGGATTGTGAGGCATGTCCTGAAGGTGCTCATTGAGGAACAAAAAAAAAAAACAAGCTAGTCTCTATGGAGGAAGTGGCTTTGGCAGCGAATGAAATGGCGAATGGGAAAAACCCTAGGCCAGATGGATTCTCTATAGACTTCTTCAAAGATTATTTGGAATCTGTCAAAAATTATATATACGAGGTGGTGGTTGACTCTCAAGAATCAACAACAATTCTTGAAGCTCAGAATTCAACGTTTATAGTCCTTATCCCTAAGGAAGAACTGGAAAGTACTCCTGAAAAATTTAGGCCTATAGTACTGCACAACGTTATTTATAAATTCATATCCAAGGTATTTGTTAATCAGATGAAAATGATTATTCCATATCCGATCTCAGATGAACAATCGAGCTATGTGGAAGGAAGACAGATCTTGGACAATATAATCTTAGCGCATGAAGTAGCTCACTCTTTGAAGACCCAGAAAAAAGTTGGTATGATAGTGTAGTTAGACTTATCTAAGGCTTATGATAAGGTCAATTAGGAATACATGGAAGCAGCGTTACACGAATTTGGCTTCCTGAGAACTGCATTAATCGGATCATGATAATGGTCTCATCACCCAATTTTTCGTTTCTTCTTAATGGAGCCTCATCAAAACCATTCTTCTCGTCAAGAGGAATTCGGCAAGGGGACACATTATCTCCATTCCTAGTTATCTTAATGATGGAAGGGATTGGAAGAGAAATAGGAGAAACCAATAGGGAAGGGAATATTACAGGGCTCAAGCTTCATGACAATGCTCAGATGACCACTCACGAACAATTTGTGGAAGACACTATGCTACATGACGTACCTACGGTTAAGGAGGCTCACAATTTCGAAATCATTCTAGATACCTTCATGAAGGTGTCATGTATGGATTTAAACATGTCAAAGTCTATGATTTTCATTTTCAACACTTGCATTGCCATCCAGAGAAATATTTAAGCTATCCTGGGTTTCCAGAATAAATCCCTCCCCTCCAAGTATCTAGGGGTGCCCTTAACAACAAAATCTTGGAAGAAGTCCAACTGGGAAAAATTTCTATCCAACCTGGAAGAAAATTTCAAAATATGGACGGTGAGAGCATTGAATTTGTCGGGAAGGTTAGTGCTAACAAAGGCAGTGCTTTAGGCTATACCAGGATACATGTAATATGTTCTTCCTGTGCCTAAAGAAGCAATCCAAAAGATAAAGGAGATACAAAGGAACTTCCTATGGTGAGGGGCAAAGGAAAAAAAGGAAATGGGCACTGGTGGCATGGAACACGATCTTTAAATCTAAGTAGGTAGGAGGCCTTCAGTTACAAGGCCCTAAGATAATTAATAGAGAAAATGGAGCCAAATTGTGGTGGAAATGGTTAACAAGAGGGGAAATGCCATGGGTGAAATTGTGGAAAGAGAAATACGCCCATGATTGTCAACTAAGAGACCTGGTAAGTCTCAAGGGCTCAATCCAGTGTTAGCCATATGGAACCTGACATGGAACAAAATTGAAATAATTCAAAAGAACAACTTTTGGGAAGTAAGAAACATAAATAACACTCTATTTTGGGAGGATGCCTTGAAAAACAACCGAAATTAAACAAACTAGAATGAAGAGGTCTTAAAGAAGCCACAAAGCCATAGAGATATAGAGAATTCCACTAATCTAGCACTGCGGAACTAGAAAACAACAAGTGGAGAACATGGAACCTATACATCCTACGCTAGGCAAATCTAAGAGATTCAGAAGTTCAAGATATTACAGAGGAACTAAACAAAAGACAAATTTTGGCAAATGAATACCAAGATCAACTCCAATGGGGGAAAAGAGAAGGAGGTGATTTCAACCTTAAAGAACCCAAGGTTTACCTTAGAACATAATATCTAAATCCATGACCTGGTATGGAACAAAAATTGGGCAGCTTCTCACTAGCTGAAAATTAAAACATTTATATGGTTAATTATGCATAGAAAGGTACTAACTTGGGAGAATATTAGGAAGATATGAATGATAGGTACATCATGGTGTTTCCTGTGTGATAAGCAAGAAGAAAATCTCAACCATTTACTAAATACTTGTAGATACACGGATTTTCTATGGGACTGGTTGGATATTATTTACAAACGAACTGGCATAAATAAAGAAAAAATACAAGATACAATTAAAAAATGGAGGTTACAATATACCAAGAATGAAGTGGTTAACATGACCTAGAACTTGATTATGGGATGCATCCTATGGGAAATTTGGAAGGAATGCAATCGTAGAGTTTTCTGAGATAAAAAAGCTCCATGTTGCTAGTCTAACGGAAGGAATTAGTCATCAGCTGAAGGAAACCATAAGTAGCAAAATACTTCAAACCCCAGAAAAAAAACTATCCCCTCAGGAAGCCAAAATTTTATTTATTTTTTGCCTTTATCACTGAAGTGATAAGATCCTCAAACCCATAGAAGGTTGTATAAGGATGGGTGCTTCAATGTGGCAGGCTCCTCTTGAGGGTTTCTGGAAATTGAATTTTGACGGAGCGCCCAAAGGCAACCCAAGAAAGCTTGGCATTGGAGGAATCATAAGGTTTTGGATAGGTAAAACCCAGAGGTTATATTTCATCAACATGGGACAAACCATAAATATTGAAGTGGGGTTCCAAGCCCTAGAACAAGGATTGGAAATATTGTGGCAAGAAAGAAAGTTGAATGTAAGAGTGGAGGGCAACTCAACATTAGCCATCTAAGCAGCACATAAATTATAATGTGGCACCTAGATAAATAAAATTACGAGGAATTGACGTCTCAAAAAGATAATTAAAAGGATTAAGGATCACCTGGAGGAGCTAAAAACAATAGAGTTTACCTTAGTCAGACGCTCAGTCAATGTGCTGGTAGACAGAGTGGAAATTGAAGGGGTTGAGAGTACCAATGTACTGACTGAAATGAACTGGGAGGAAATGGTGGAAGCACAACTAAAGGAGGATCGTCAAGCTCTAACAATAAGAGATCTATCCATGCCAGAGGGGCAACATGGTGGACACGGTGTGGGCCAGGAGGAAGGAAGTGACCCACCTGGCGAAATGAATGTTTAATAATCAATATGAGTAGACAAGTAGCTGGTATTAGGTAATATCGAGGAGGTACGTGTCACCAAGGTATGAAAACATGACGATACCTGATGGGAAATATTGGACGCAAGATCACATAATCTTCCGCTGGGAGGTGGCATTTATGAAAGAATGGTTGAATAAGTGAGGAAGGGAAAAACACAACGTGGATTAGTAATGGAACATAACTATGTCTATAATGGGCCTACATAGACCATATGCAGAGGTGAATGAGAAGTAAGATGGTCCCTTTCTCACACAAATGTATTGCAACAGAATTGGTAAATGAAAGTTGGCGGAAATGAATAACGAAGGCACCCAAAGGACGGGGCAGACTACACTTCTATGGATTTTTCCTTTATATGCTAGGAATGGGTGCTACATGGGAGGCATAGTGATAAGTTGGAATGGAACGAGAGGAACTAGCAGTGAGAAAAAACATGTTTATTAGTGAACCACGACAGCCAGAATAGCTATGGAGAGAAATGGGAGTGGTAGGTCGAGGGGGCGAGCGAGAGAAAAAGCTCAAAGCTCCATGACTGCAAAGAGAGCCAAACTAGAAGAGGTGGCAAAGAAAGCAACTCTCAACTATCACGCAACCATCCCACAACGAGGCAAATAAGTTATTGAAGTCTAGGAAAATGAGCTGAGAAATCTGAGAAGGAATACCCTAGACGAAAAAATTGAAGAGGAGATCAAATATATAATAGATACAGGGAAATCCCGAATGAGACAGACAGTCTATCAAAGAACTTTAGAAACAACTTGTCATGTTAATATTTTAGTGCGCAAGTTTCAAGCAAAAGCAATGGAGGAAAAGATCAAGCGTCAGATGGAATACCATTTGTGGATGAATGCAATTGAGAAATGACTAAAGGAGGTCGAGGAGGCACTCCAATGGGTGGTGAACATGGAACACGTGTAGGATGATCGAATTGGTGATACGAACATTTTATTGTCAATTTACTTGAAATATATCCATAACCTAGATATTACTCTGGGGCAGGGGCACAAAGATCTGACCAAAATAACAAAATACAAGGTAAGAGAGGTATTTGGAACCATCAATAAGAAACTGATAACGCCAAGAGCTGTAGTAACTCCAGTGACAAAAACTACACCTGCATTTGAATTAGGTGTGGCGGAGGCCCCATCTTTGTCTCTGGAAAAATGATCATGTTTCTATGTCTAATTTTTCTATATTTTTTCAATAGGATAGGTAGGCCAAAGCAAAGTAATATAATAGTAGGCAAGTCTATAGATCTAGATCAGAAAGTTAGATATTCATTCAGACCTCTCGCAAGTTGAAAATGGTTAAATAGTTGTAGAAAAATTAATTTTATTGATATGCCTAGGAAGTACTATAGACATAAAAACCTTTTGGTAAGTTTGGTTAAGTTCTGGAACAAAGCTAGTATACTGCAGTTGGTCTGGTTTCTAGTCTTGTAGGCCAACAGACTATGATGTAAATTTTTGTGCTATTGTAATATAAGTTTTTTACTCTGACTTACAAAAAGGAAAAGTTCCACTAGTGTGTGTAGGAACCATATTATTTAATACATAATCAAGTTATGTCAATTTTATTAATGAGAGGGACCTAACACTCATTAGCACTCCTGGAACACCTTGACATGATTTGGCACACACTAACATTCCTTAGTACCTTGCAAATCTTAGAGCGTCTTTGGACCTAGAACATCTTGCCATGAATAGGACGCCCAAACATATGTTGGCATGCCCTAGAAACATAGCACTCCCCTAGTATGTGTTGGCATGCCTTATAGTCCCTAACATGTGTTGCATGCCTTATAGTCCCTAGCATGCCCTGGAACACCTTGGCATTGACATACATTAGCACTTGGCACATATTGGCACTTGACATGTTAGTGTGCCTAGCATGCCCCTTCTAAAAAAGGTAAAGTCCTAACTTATTAACCCTCTTATGTGTTCATTTCCTTGTATTTTAGCTTGGTTCTCCCTTTTGTTTCCTTGGCACTCCTTGAAACATGTTGGAACACCCTAGTACCCTACTCATCCTAGCATACCTTAGCACTGGGCATGTCTTGGCAAGCCTTCGCACTATTTGGCACATGTTAGCACGCCTTGGAACTCCCTAGCTCACTAACTCCCTCGTATTCCCTAGCATGCCTTACCACTCCCTAGCATACCTTGTCACTCCCTCTTTGGCATGCCTAACACTCATTGACACTCCCTAGCACAACCCCATATTCATTCATTTCCATGCATTTTGACCTAGTGATCTTGTGTGTTTCCCTAGTACTCCCTAAGACCCCTTGTCATGCATTGGTAATCTCTGGCACACCTTAACACTCTTCGACATGTCCTGCCCCTCCATAGCATTGCAACACTTCTTGACATAGATTGGCACTCGACAAATGTTGGAACTTAACAAGTCTTAGCATGCCCAGCATGCAATGAGATTCCTTGGTATGCTTTGGCATGTGTTGTCATGGTTTGGCGTGGTTTAAAATTAAATTTATCTGAGATCAATTATTGGAAAGTTGGAGACAAGTAATACAGGAAGATTTGGCACTTATAATGCATTAACACTTGGTACTTGGCACGTATTGGCACCTAGTGTTGGTGTTCCTAACATGCCCCTCTTGGAACAAACCAATATTGGTTAATTCTCATAATAAGTGAAATATAACACTCCTCTACACTCCCTGGCGCACCTTGGAACTTGGAATGCAATGACACACACTTAAATGCCTTGGCACCTAACAATATACCTTAGAACATCTTAGCATGCCTAATATGCCTAAGCACATATTCAAATGCCCTGGAACTCCCTAGCATGTGTTGGAACACCCTATTACTCCCAACTAGCATGCCTTGGCACTCCTTGGCATGCATTAACACACATTGACACTTGAAACCATTGACAGTTGGCACATATTGGCACCTAGTGTTGATGTTCCTAGAACATCCCACTTGAAAATAGTAAAGTCCTAACTTATTAAGCCTCTTATGTGTTCGTTTCCTTGCATTTTAAGTTGGTTCTCTTTTTTTTCCCCGACACTTCCTAACATGCATTGACACACCTTGACACCTGGCACATATTAACATCCCTTAACACCTGGCACACCTTGTCATGCCTTGACACTGTGTGGCATATGTTAGCATGCCCCGACATTCCATAGCATGCCCTAGCACTTCCTAGCATTCCTTCTCATTGCATATAATTCCTTATCACTCCCTCCTTGGCATACATGACACTCATTGATGACACTCCATGACACACCCTCTTATTCATTCGTTTCCATGCATTTTGAATTGGTGCTCCCTTATGTTTCCTTGACACTCCCTAACACTCCATGGCATGTATTGTCACTCTATAGAAAACCTTGGCACTCCTTGACACATCCTGCCACTCTATAGCATGCCCTATACATGCCCCTCTTCAAAAAGATAAAGTCTTAACTTATTAACCCTCACACGTGTTCATTTCTACCACTCTATAACATGCCCTAGCCATGCCCCTCATGAAAAAGGTAAATTCCTAACTTACTAATGCTAATATGTGTTCATTTCATTGCATTTTATAAACTTTGTGCTCCCTTTTTCTTTCCTGACAATCCACCACATGCATTGGAACACCCTTGCACCTGGCACATCTTAGCATGCCTTAACACCTATAATGTATTTGCCTGATTTAATGTCTACCATGTATTGACATGCATTGGCATGCCTTGGTGCTTTATAACATATATTAGGACCCCCTGCACTCCTTAACACACCTTGGCACTTCTTAGCATGCCTTGTAATTACCTAGAAATATGCCTTGTCACTCCCTCTTTGGCACACTTAGCACTCACTGACACTCCTTGACACACCCTCTTATTTGTTCATTTCCATGAATTTTGTTTGGGTGCTCACTTGTGTTTCCTTAGCACTTCCTAACACTCAAAAAAACCTTGGCACTCCTAATCATGCCCTACACCACTCCATATCATGCCCTAGAACTCCCTAACACACATTAGCACAAGTTGGCACATGTTGGAACTTTACAAGTCTTGGTATGCACGACATGCATTGAGATGCCCTAGCATTATTCTTTCTACATGTGGGATTATTATCAATGCACAAGAAAATTTAACAACCTCTTGATGCACCCAAATTGATATACATGATGTCGATAAGGAGACATGTGTATATCAAAAGCATTGCCATGAATAGTGTTGAGATTGACATATTTTAAATTGCTCTATCTATTAAACAAGGTCTTGGCACTATAAACACAAGGAATAAATATTGGAATCCAATTTTAAAAGAAATCATATCAACCCTCAACTGTAAACACCCAAGTGATCAAATAAACATCAACAATGTATAACATGTCAACGTCCTATGCATCAAAGGAGATCAATGGACATATTTTAGGCACATCTAGACCCTTGTTGAGTCAACAATACTTGGTGAGTGATACGCCTGAGATATTTTTATGAGGACATGTGCAAGGGTACGTGGAAAATATTAGAGCTAAGCGCACAATAAAGAACTCTTTGCCCAACTTGCCCTTGAATCCATATGCATTTTCCATCTGTCGCCAAGAAAACATACTAGTGTCCACAAGAGCAATTGACTGTCAAGTCAAGTGCTAAATGCAAAAATTTGAGGTCTAAAGGATGCCACACTGATTTATATGAAATTCCATGATATGCAACAAGGTTTGTATGGTGAGTTCCAACAAGCGGAAGAAACATCAAGTTCAAATGACAAATTCCAACTTGACAATATATTGTGTTAATCACATGATACCCTGCAAATGATCAAACTAAAACAAAGGAGAAGCACACTTAGCACCCATATGAACGCCATGCCAACAAAGAAGCAAGAAAGTGTTAAAAATTGAGTGTTGAATGCGCCCAAAACTCCAACAGAGAGCACGCAAATGCCGAGCGTTGGTGTTTTCCAAGTAAATTGATTGCAGTTTGTTTTAGCCATCATCACATTTTTTTGGGTGGCAGTCATATATGGAATTAATGACAACCTGTTTAGAGAAAAAATGCATCGTACTATCAATGAGAATATACCTGTTAGTTTCTACTACATTTTCTTCCTTCCTTTTCAAATATTTTTAATCATCTTCACTATTTTTTAAAAAGCCATATATCATGTAAAGGCATATATCATGGAATGGAATTTTTGTTTAAAAACCCCTTATAGAAGATTTGGCCACAAATTTATGATAGAGAAACCCTCAATTTTATGTCAAAACAAATCTAAACCAAACCTCAACATGCCACAATCAAGGAGAAGTGGGTTACTTTTGTAAGGTCTTCTATTAATGTGCCAACAAGTCCCTATAGCTTCCTATTGTATTTGTAAAACTACAAATTGAAAGAATCCTTTAACTGATACTCATAATACTCAAAACCTTGTAATGGATGATGTGGTATAATGTTGTTTGCCTAGTTGTTGTAGAATTTTCTCCTACATCAATTTTATTGGGCATTTTGAACATCGAAAAACTTTGAAGGCCATGTCGTATCTTCCACGTTACATCAATGGAATTTCAATTTTGAGCATACACTTTTAGGGATTTCCTTCAACACCTTGACACATTCTCTTTCATTTTCTTCATCACTTTATGTTCCAACTCCAATGATGCATCCATGCCTCTTTTAATCGACTCAGAACCTTTATTTTATTTTTCTTTTCAATTGTTTATGTGTACATTTTCATGCTCTTCAAAACTATCTTCAACTTTTGCACCTATGCCTGTAAGAGATATGTCGCAATTCATCTTCCTTACCTTTGACATACAATTTAAAGAGGAATTATTACTGCAAGACACAGGGGAGGGGGTCACAAGCGTCGTATCGTCAATGATTTTTTCGACGGAATAAGGAACACATATCAGGAGAAACTGTAACCATAGAATAGACCCTAATAGAAGTGCATACATTTGCAAGGTGCATTACAAGAATGGCGATAAGATGTATATTCTGCATCCCCGAGGGGTCATGATTGGAGATGATTAACTACTCAATCTCGAAAGAACAGAAGCACGACCAGGATCAGTAAGGTCAGGATCTGGCTTACGAAGGTATGAATCTACTAGTAGGACTTGGTTACATCTAGGATAATTCCTTCTTCTTGAGATTTTTCTCAAGGGAAACAATTGTTTCTTTGTATTCTTTGATAGTTTTTGCAGTTGTAGTGCAAGTATTTTCTTTCTCTACAACAATGGATTCAAATTGTTTCCTTTGGTCTTCTTTTGTTTAGAAAATAAATATAAAATTTTTTCTTTCTCTTCAATTCTTCCTTCAAGTGCTTCTTTTTCTATTCAAGTACTTCTATTTCTTTCCTTGCCTCTTCAAGATCCCTCGATGGAAGCCATGAGAGACATATTGGAAGTCATGAAATAGTTTTATACTCTATCAAATACTGGAAGCCATGAGAGCCATGGCTCGATAGAGGAAGCTGCAACCTTTCAACCTATGCATCTAGGGCACCTTTGTCTCTATGTGCAACAACACGACTCCCACATCAAGGTTACACATACTTCCAGGTGCACATACTTCCAGGTGCTCTACAAACTCGTGGTTCGACTTACCCCCCTTTAGCTACAGCTTGTAGAATTTTCCCTCTTTTATAGTCTGCCATTAGTAGTAATTTCCCTTTGGTTGCAACTCATTTCCAATTTTTTTTTTTGTTTTTTTTCCTTGGGTATGGTTTGCTACCATGGAAGAGATACAAGTGGCTGATTATTGGGGGGACCCAATGCCATAAGGAAACTTTTTTGTGATTCCAGTTGGAAAATTGGGGCTTGAAGGAAGCATGGCATAGGGTTTTGTGGCTCCACTTGGTAGATTAGGGCTTGAAGGAAGAATAACACATGGTTTTGTGGCTACACTTGGCAGATTGGGGCTTGAAGGAAGCATGGCACAGGGTTTTGTGGCTCCACTTGTTGACGGGGTCTTTCCTCTTTTTGGAGATTTTCTCATGGAGGGTTTCCATTGGTGCACTTCTATTCAAAGCAATGTCATGAGTACAACTAGAGATTTGGGTCCTCATATTAGTGTCACTGATTTTCTAAACTCTTTCTTCAACTAGGGTTTTCATTTCTCAAAGGTTTTCTTGTTTCCACATTTTCTCCTCCCCATCTTATCTGCTTTCAATGATCCACCTACTCATGGGATGATAACCAAGGTTTTCTCCTTGGGGTTATTTTCCCCATGTACTGCTCCTCATGGGTTATCGATTTTTGTTACGGAGCCCTAACTTGGTAGTAGTTTTACACTATCGTTGATAGACTTGACTACCCTTGCCTTCCATGGGATCTCTTCCCCCTCCTCGCCTTTGGCTCTCTTTGTCATGCTTGTCTATTTTGAAGGATTTCTTCCTTCTAGTTCTCCATGAATCACTCCTCCACGTGGAAATATTGCTTCAATTCCCTTTTATTCTCCCACAGTCCCCCCACCAATTTCATCAACATCTCATCCATTGAACACAAGACCCCCCTGTAAGATCCCACTCATTCCCCTGAGCCCGACCCCTGATTTGCTATTGCAAATCGAAAGAACCCCTTTGTGAAAGAAAACAAGGGCCATCTCTCCTTTGTTTTGAGTGATAGGATCGAGATGCATGAAGTCATTCAAATGTTTGAGTTTGCGGTGGTGGGTTATGCTCATGGCCATTTTTTTAGCTGGAAGAAAATATCAAAGTGGATGGGAAAGGAGTGGGGGGATCACATCAACTCGCTGCCAACTTTCAATACACTGGTAAGAGGTGGAACCATTTTCTTTTTCAACAAATATGAAGAGGTTCATTGGGATCTGAATAGGGTTTGGAGTATTGAATCCAAAAATTTCATGATTAATCATTGGACCCATCTTTTTGATCCCATTCGGGAGAGACTGGACATGGCCCCTATTTGTGTTCAACTTCCAGGACTAAAAGTATATTTCTGGTCAGAGCAGGCTCTCAAGGAAATTGGAAACAAGTTGGGGGAATGCTTGGAGGTCGACCTCACCTTCAAAGACTCTGTGGAGATGAATGTGGTGAGGTATTGGTAAATCAAGATATTAGAGATGACTTATGGGATGAAATGAAAGTCCAGCATTAAGGAATCCCTTCTCTTCAGAATTTATACTACAAGGGCATCCCCTTCAGATCTTATATATGTCACAAGAATGACCAAAATTTTATAGACTGTCCACTAGGGTTCCACAGAAACTAAGGAAAGTACAAGCCCTTGTCTCCTAAGATGAAAGAGAAAAACTTTGTCTCAATGACGACGACTCCTCCCATCCTTTCCGCAACTTTCTCGCCTGCCCTTATTGTCTTAAAGACTCTGGATCCAAACCTCATTACGAGTGTTCCTATGATCGTTGATGGGGCTTACACTAAGAGAATATCTAATAAACCACTACTCCACTTAGTCACTACTTCGATAGTGCCACCCTCAGGTACTCTCTCTTCATTTATTTCTTTATCTTCTATTGTTAGCTATATTTTTGATTTGGGGAAAGAATGGAATACAACAAAACATGCACTCCCTGTATATATGTTATTGAAAGAAATTATAAGTTTTTGTGGCTAGGTTCATGTGGTAGATATCAACTTATTTAATGAGTCCTAGAAGTCACTTTCCTTGGGTGGGTGACTTCAAGAGCAAACCGAATCTACTTTCAATTGTGGCTAATAATTGGTCATGTTTAGCTTGATAGGAAAAAATGTATTGTAGGAAAGCCTTATGCTTTTTTGATAGCATGATTAGATCCTTATATCAAATTTCATTTGTACATGTTGATGTAGAACTTTTATGGTGGTGATAAAAATGTCTTCAAGTCAAAATTTAAAAAGTGTATTGAGCTTAGTTAACCCAATATGGGAGTGCAATCATTTTGTTAAAGTTCATGACTCTAAAAAATAAAAGGAAACATATGAACATCCAAGATGAATGTTGAATTCATAATTTGAATATGTATATGAAGTCACCAAGTATGTTCTTTAGTCGCGTGTACCATTATCTTTTGTTGATTATTATAGTCTTGCAATGAAACACTTTTTGATGTAAAGGGAATTTCTGGGTTTTCTTGATATGGCATGTTGTAGCTAAAATGAAAATATAACAAGAGGTTGTATCTCCTCTAATTGGATGTTGATTAAAGGTTGTTTAATGAATGCAGTGTCATAAGTCCTTAGATCAGTAGGTATAGAGTGCAATACCAATTTAGATGCATTCTATATCTATAACATTTTCCTAGAGAACTAGTGGGAACATTATTTGGGTATATAGGTGTCTTGATAGATGGAAGTATGTTCATAAAATTCCCTATGGTTCAATGCTTATAGTTATGTTTATGTTAGGCACCAGAGTACAATAACTTCCTGATAATTTTGTGTGGTCCCAACGTTTGGCCAAAATATATGATTGGTCTCCAATTCGTATGTTGTTTGAGATGACAATCCTATAAGTAAACCACAATGGAGGAACAATTATGAGGAATTCATTTTAGAGACATTAGAAATTTTCTACAATGCATAACTAGCGGTTGGTTATTATAGTGGTGAAAGATGAATTGAAGCAATACTGTTTGATTCCCAATGTTAATGGTAGATATTCCTTAGTTGGAATTATGAATTTGCAGTAGGGAGGACATTATGATGCTTTATACATAATAAAGAGTTTTTGGAATTTCATCCAAAATCATGGAAATGATATTCCTTGTGGTAGCAATGGAGATTAGTTGGAAACGGGAAAACAAGGTACACCTTTTATTATATTGAATCAAAACTAGGACCATATGGAAAGAGGAATCACATTTTATATTTGGAGGAAGTCTAAAATGGTGTAGATTATGTATATTGGTCATTGTTGTTTTTGAGCTTGATCATAACTAAAGTTGGTACTAATTGGGAGGAGTACTATAATATCATGTTATATTATAAAAGCTTGTACTTATTGCCTCCATGATATGGAGCATGTAAATAGTATGTAACCACATCTATCTATGTATTATGTAAAGTGCATATCATTGTGTGAATCTTGTAAGAAGTCATATGCATTATTCATGTGTCCTTTATGATCTAGATAAATTTTTAAATATAGTGCACAACCTTTAATAGAGTATGGGCCATGTGTCAGTTGAATTCTCTATTAGTGGATTGTGTTGGCTGTAAACTCTAGGGGGCGTGATGGGATGAAAAACCTCAATTTTCCTATACATTTAGCTGGAGTTCATTGAAAATATGAATTAACCATGCACTTGAGGGAGACCTTAGTGGGTTGGTAGTTGCAATAGTTAGGTACCCATGTGTTTTGGTGGATTGCCACTCTTTTATGTGGATGCTGACAATTTGGTAATGTCTACATGATTGAGGAATGAGATGAAAATGCTAAGTTAAATCATATATATACTTTATTGATCAAGAGTGTCTTTGATGGATTGAACCAATGAAATATGATGGAAGACTTATCTAACCAAAGATAAAGACATGTCCAACTCAGAAAGTGTGAAAATTGGGATTATTAACTCTTATCTATCATATAAAATATTATGTGATGCTTATGATCATACATGAAAATGTTGTGGTTTGTTAATGTAATAATCATTGTGGTGTAGAGTTCGTCCCAACATGTGTATCCTTCTTATGTGTTTAGGTTTTTGGATCATGGCTTGATGAAATATTCTAATCAACAAAATTTTTGATGTTAGTGCAAAATTTCCTCAACAAGATTTTAATGTGCCAAGATAACACGTCTGTCTCAAAACAAACTCTCATATATATAACATAATTTTAAAATATATAATATGTTCACCCTCTTATTATTTAGATTAAAATTTCAAATATTAAACCCTTTTTTTATTTTTTTTAAATATATATCAAATAAAAAAAGACAAATTAATCTTTATCTTTAGTTTTTAATGAACTATTTCCCTTTCTAAAACCTTCACATCTTTGGTTGTCGACATTTTTTTCTGAACTATTACCTCTTTCAAACATTTTTGTTTATGCACTTATAGTTTTTCTCTACGTCACTATGAAATTGATGGAAGCGTCTTGGGATTTGAAGTATGCAAAGAACCGTGTTGAGACTATGTCGTTGCCCTGCACAGACAAGCCCGATGTACTTTACTTGAAAGAACATATTTTTGTAAATTTCTCATGAAATGCATGCATGGATTCTCATCTGAATAACATAATGGTTCTCTCCAGCTCGTGGTCTATCTGTTGAGTTGGGTTTCGTGGGGTTCCAAGTCTGTTAATTCTAGGGTTTCGTGGGGTCGATTCTAGGGTCATCAGGGGATATTCCTTTGGATAATTCAAAGGTTAGTTAAAGAAGTTTCTACATGGCGAGTATTCAACTTGGTTTCTACATGGCGAGTATTCAACTTGATAACGATGAATTTGTTCTTATCACATTCCAAACATCAAAGTAGTAGGAATTGCGCCAACAAAAGCTTAATCTAGGTGATATGAGGTATGAGAAATAAATTTTTAAAGTTCAACTTCTTCCCTTCCTTGTATGTCTACAATTTCAGATCTCAATTATCTGTTTGACATGATTGGTTTGGATTAGTCTCATGCGGAGTCTCCTGGGGCTGAATTTACAAGCTCAAAATAAATGTTGCAGACTGAAGCTTGAAATCTTTTTTTTGTCTCTGTAGCGACACTGGCTTGAATTGCAGTTCCTGCTGTTGGAAATAATTGATTAGAGAGCGTGGAAGTTAGATGTAACCTCAATTGGTTTTCTGGCCTATAGTTTGATTGTGAGAGGCTGCAAATGTCCATGAAAACTTGTACTTTCTCATTAATATTCTTCTTGGCTTTATATTCTTCCATATTTTTTGGTAAGGTTGTCAAATCGGGGGGTTCTTCATTGAATGGAATAAGGTTAGGCTCACAGGAAGGCATCAAATTCGATGAGTTTTTGTGTTGTCGATGGTAATTTCATCATAGCTGCAAGATTTGTTAAGAATCAACTCAAGAATGCCAGTTCTCGAAACTTCATAAATTTTTGCTGAGGAATTTCTTGAATTCTGCTAGAAAACAGTAATTGGCATTCTTGCAACCTGCCTTAAAATTTGATGTGATGTTACCGAATATTTTCTTAAAATTTGAATAGTTTAGTGAATTTTTTATATGATATTAACAAAAAAATTCTTGAAAAACATTTAAATGTTGCCTCAAGCAGTTGTAGTTTAACTTTAAGTCTCTGAAATTTATAATGGACCCCCTTATTTCTATTGCATGAATTTTAACTTCCTCAAGGTCGATATTCACACCCTTCCCGGTTATGATGCCATGACATTGTCCGATGATAAAAAAGGTCTAGAAGTGTAGTTTGCAATGAAACTTGTAATACTTTGACATTTTGAGATTTTTCCTCATCCCCAACGCAATTAACTGCTGCAAAATTTGTAATCATTTTGCTGAAGCAAAATGGATCAATCGCTTCTCTAACTGATGGTATATTTGTTATGTAGAAAGACCAAATGTGATCAATTTCCCCCAAGGACCTTTGATGCGTGACCTGAAAAAAATCCTGCTTGTGCTTGCAACTGGGCCTGTAATGTTGATGCTATCAACATTACTGGGTTGTAAGATTTCCAAACTATTTGGATCTATAATATGCCTACTACTTTGGAAAAATAAATTAAAATGCTAAGGACAAATAAAGGAGTGGCAACTAAAATTTTAAGAGTTTTCCATTGATCGCACACCATTTTCTAGACCAAACCTAAGCCAATGTTATATTCATGGAGATATATATTTTTTCATAGTATTTCAAGTTTCTTATAGCTCACGTAAGTTATCTCTACAACTAAAGCAATTTAATTTTTTCTAGCTGAAATTTGTTTAGCATTGAGAAATTTCCACTTCCATCCTAGGCACTTATGATTTATCATTTAGTAGAAAAAGGTACTTCCTGGCTGAATATAAATGTTCTTCTCAATGACATGCTTTAAACAGATTGCGTGTTTCGGGTCATGGTTAATGTTGACCATGGATCTAAAAAAAAGATCAAAATTGTCAGCCATAGGTCTCCACAAATTCAAGAAAGTGGTTGAGTGAAAATGTTCTGAGCCAAGACTTAGAATATGTTTATTTTTTATAAAAAAACTGATGAGTGTTAGTAATGGAAAATAACAACAATAAAACCAATGGTAATAGTCGTGAGAATTAGCATCAGCAAATTCAAGACTTACAACAAAAAATCTAGTAAATTTTAGCAGTAGATTTCAATGAATATTCTATAGCACTCACAACGGAAGAGAATCCAACGGTGCGAATAAAAGCACCTCAATATTCAAAATCCTCAACACATAAAGTTTGAAAGTTTCCCGTGAAGGTATGAACGAAAGTTCAGGCCCAATTCAAGATAGTATCAATGTTTCCCTTAGCCCAAGTAGTCTCTTCCATGCTACCTGTAATAGCACACTTTACCAAAACCCTTCTTTTTATGCCCAGGAACAAATTTTATAATTAATTTACAAGCTAAAAGAATCCAATAAAAGAGGAGGTGTACAATCCTCAATGATTGACACTGGTGACTAAGAGTTACTAAATGCTAAATATAGATGGAGAATCTAAGATACAGGGGTGTGAGCATGCATTAGTAACTCTGCATGCATCGTAAAAAAAGTAATCAACAGATTTATCCTATTTTAGGGCTTCCATCTCGCCTGTAAATCACCTTCATTTATGTCTAACCTATCTAACACAAAACTGGGCATTCAAAATAATTTTTTCCACTATTGATTTTTGAGCAATGATCATGATAATAACACTTCTTCTAATTAGAAAACACTAAATGATATATATTATGAGGTACTTTATTCTATTACAACAAAGTTGTATTTCAGAAATTTGGTTTTGAGAAGTTTCAATTATATCTAATTCTTCAATCTGAACAGTGCCATGGATCCTTTTTGGAATACGTTATGCTTTTTCCATCCATTTTCATTTTATTTTTACTTGTACTATTTTTAGCCCTTTTTTATTCCATTTTCTTAATTTTCTTTTCAGATGAACACGATCACAATGATACTCAAATAGGTAGCTAACTTCTATTTTCTTCTTGTGCAGTGTTTTATTGGTGTTCCTAGTTTCATTCTTTCTCTTCTATGGTTTATTATATTTGGGTTGCCCTTGTACATACTTTTTTTGTTGCAGACAAAGGATCAAAGTGGAACAACAAGGGTTGTTGTTTTCTTACTGGGCTTCACTTCTCTTTCTAATTGTATTCACATGTGCAACAATGTACCTTTCTATCCTCTACTCCTTTGTTAGTTTCTTCATTACTTGTAATACTTAAATTTGCAAGTCTTTGATATAGTCCTAAATTATATGTTAGTTGACATGGATGGTAGGTCTTAAGATTATACTTGATGAATATCATAAAAAATTACAATTTAGAGTTATTTGGCATAATGCAAACTTGAATGCCTATTCCCGAGTTTGAAACACATTGTTTAGTAATTTTGTTGCTATCTAATTTCTTCTGTGGATTTCGACATTTCAACTGCTAGGCCTTTTTGTTGATACAAACTATCTAGTTTTCTTTGAAGTTTGTGTCACTTCTTTTTTCAAAGATGCCAATGTTTCTTCCTTATCAACATGTACTATGTAGATTATTCCTTTTGATGCTAATTTGAAGTATGATTTGACTTGTTTCTCATTTATATTTGATTCTGTCGATGCAGAGTAGGATTCTCATTTATTTCCCTAGGATGGGATAAATTTCATCGAGAGATATCTGATACTTTCGAGTTTGTGGTCAAACAGTTAGATGTCATAGTTGAGAACCTTAGGAATGTCATATAGTATCTATATGATGCAAAAATACAATTGTAGCTCAAATTGTCATCCTAGAAGACGAGCAACACCAGATAGAAGAGTTGAATGAAAACCTGATAAGGGCAACAAATGACCTTGAGGAAATAACATCAGATAGTGCAGACAAAATACTGAAATCCGTTGATGTTGAGTATGCTTATCTACAACTTTTGTAACCTAATTAATAATTATTTGTTGGGATCTTTTCCATTAATTTGAGCTTTCTTCCAACTAAGGTATGTGGGACTTGTGATACGAGGCAAGATGCCTTAATTGTGTTTGTGGGTGTGATGATTCTTCTACCAATTCTTGGACTATGTATGTTCCTCCATATTTCTCTCATAGCATGTGCGCATGCCCACCCACTTATCTGAAGTTCTGATTGTCAATTACTAAATCATTTAGTATGGAGAATAATTTTGCAATTTTTGCTCAATTACTTATTATAATACATGTTATCAAAGGTTTATTTGATGCTCCAACTCTTACCCATTTCAAATGGAAAGTGCATCAAGTATTTATGATAAATATTTCCTAATTATCTACAATATTCTTTGAATAATTCTGTTACGGACTGAAAATATCTTACCAGTTATATTACCAATAACAATGACTCTGCTTGCTGCTTTCATTGTTTCTTACTTCTATGTTCTGTTTTTGGTGTTGGAAAACTTTAATAATTTGGATCATGGTTGTGATGATGGTTTGGAGTACTGGTGGTTCTTGGTTTTTGACATATTATTTACATGTAACTTCCTTTCATTAACAAGTGTTTTTACTGATTCTTTGACAAATTCAGTATGCTTGAACTCAACTATTGTGAAAAATTAGATAATTTTCTTGAGTTTCTTAATTCCATGATATGTTTCTAGCAGATTGGTTGTCATTGGATGGTTGCTTGTGGTGGGTACATTCATTATTTGTAGGGTATTTACCGTTCTCAACAAGTAGGTGGTCATTTTCTCAACATTAGGCCTATCCAAGAATTTCAATTATTATTATTATTTAATAAGTTTCCATCACAACATTATAGATGTTCTTGTTTTTCATAGGTTTGTGTTTTCTTTACTTCATGCACAATTGATTTCACGATTATTTTGAAATTTTCCTCTGCAATTTAGAGGTGTGCTTCCTTGGCCTTGGTATTGAAGTTCCACTCATCTTTTAGGAGGAAAATTTGTAGAAAAAATTAATGGCCACCTACATAAGTTCCTAATGAGGCATAATAAACTATCCTCAAGATGATTAATATTATAAAAGACTAAGTGGGGCATTACATTAACTAAAGATTTAAATTGATCTAGCAAAAGCTATCAAATCATTGGCAGTGAACCAAGTGTTGGATAATTATAAATACCATGAGTGTTTTCCTTGAGGTTTCATTCTCATAAACATGTTTATAAGTCACAAACACATGATTGTTGCAACTAGATCTAGGTCATAATCATTGGGCATGGGCCAACAAATTATGTAAGGTGGCTTATCAACAAATAATGACTCCCATCCATCACCTTTATTTTTCTCATTTGACAACTTAGCCACCTAGAACATGTCCAATGGGTTGCAAGGCACCTTTCCATTCGAAGGTAATGGGGGAGCTTCATTATGTCAACCATGGGATTAGCTCTACCTTTCTTGCCTTTGTTCATGTGCTTGCTTGTGTGATTAAGGTGCATGTAATGGCTAGATCCCATACAAGGAATCTAAGATGGAATTTCATAACACTATACAGATTGCTTCTACGGTACCCGGGTGATGATATAGGGGGTTCCATCCTCATACTCTAGAAGTTGTTGTAGATGTTTAAAATCTACAAAGTGTTTCTTCACCTGTGCTCGAATCTATGAGGACAAATTAGTTATAAATTCACCTTTTCCATGTCGGTAAAGGAAATGTCTTGTTCTTAAATAAGATTCTATTAAATCTTCTAAAGATTGAATAAAACTTGCACCATGAAAGCATGCCACACTGTTGCAATCCATATATGTTTGGTCCCGAGCAGTGTTGCCTTCCAAGTAGTGGTGAATGGGTGTATTTCCTGGGTAATTTTTCTACCCATTTCTAGGAAACCTTGACCTTTTTGGTAGTAACAATATATTATTAAGTATCTCATTATGCTCAAATGCCAAAGACAAACAATGACTAGACATCCATGCATTGATTAGCAAGTGAAAATAGACTTTTTAGGCTCCAAAGGTGATTTCCATATCTCTTGAAGGTGATGAAGCCATGTACTTAGATTTCATTGAAGCTATTTTATCTTAATTTTTTGGATTCCCTGTCCTTAATATTAAATAACATAGTTTTTCCATGACTCGAAATAATCATTGGCAGGGAAATGAATTTGGGTTTAAATGCTAATGGTGTAGGCAGTCTATTTTGTTCAAATTTCGATACCCAATCATGTACCTTATAATACATGTATGCCTTTGAGTGACCATACCCATGAGGCCAACTTTAAAGTTGAGTCCCTCTGCAACATTAAAAGGACTATAGCCATGGTAAGTTGTCCATTCAGTAATTGCAGAAGAGCTTAGTAGAGCAGGTGCGATTTCTTCGTGTCCTCAATAGGAAAGATGATGCATATGTTGGGGTTTTGAACACCCATAGCATCAGGTAAGTAGAAAGAATATGATCTCTCTCTTGCAGGTCCTTTCACTCTTATAGTTGCAGATTCAACTAATCCGTCTAGGCAATTAAGGTTGGTGCATTGCGATGAGAAGGGTAAGTTTAGTATGAACCTGAGGCCTCACTGCTCTTCAATTAGTCAAAGGGCCTCATGGCGTCGTTTATGCCTATGGGTGCGTCAAGGGAAGAGCATCATTTTAAATTCAGTTCATGGAGAAAATATTTTATGGAAGCTATTTGTTTTCTGTCGAGGAAAACATAGTAATATGTTTTATTAGATTTGAATAATAATAGTATTTACTTTGTATTCCATGTATCTCATATTTTGTGTCTCCTATAACTCATAAAAAAAATGGGGTGATAGTGGGCATGTGGCATCAAGTGCCACTCCTTTTAATCCAAAGTTCTACATTCAAACCTTTGTGTCACTTACATTTTAAAGCCTTCATTGTAGAGTGTGGAGTTAACTCCTATCTCTACATGAAAAAAGCTACACATACCTTTTTGACTTAGTTTTTTCACCTTTTGTCCATTATTTGTATGGAGTTTGAGACGAGAAGGCTTCAATCCCCGTTTCCAGCAAATGTTCACAATCCCAAGGACAAAGGTTTAGTTTTAACACCCTCTGCTCCTCTAGTCTATTAGAAAAACCTCTGATACTAGGGAAAGAATAAATCGGAAACCCTTCATATTATTCTCTGTGAAATTGACCTTCTCCTCTTCCATTTTTCATATCAAGCTTACAAAAGTTATACATCCTCTCCAATTGACTCCCAAATACATTAAGAGCCAGACTCATAAAGAAAATGACAAATCCAGATGTTGTTGTGGGTTTTCCAAGAGGACTCTTGAGATTTGTATGTGGGTACAACTGTATTTTTAGGATATAACCAATAAATAAATGATCAATATGATTGATACAAAATAAGGTTAAACCACCTCACATATAGGTATTTAGGTGTGGTCCATAACCTAAGTTACTATGATCCAATGTAAATATTGAATTTCTATATTTGTGGAAAGCTGGGATCTTGATATGATAGGGAAATAATAAGTTAAAAAAATATAAGGAAATGAAAATTCAAAGTTAAGAATAAAAGACATTTGGGAATCACAACATTAGAACTATAAGTTATAACCATAAAAGAGAAATATGCATATTATTGTTACCCATCCATGGACAACAATTAATGATCTGATTTCCATCCTTGATAATTTATAAATCTAAAATCACGAAGCCTTAGACAAAAACGAGTTTCTCATCAACTAGGTAGTGGGACATGTCTAAACAGGGTCTACGTCCCATATCCTACGTGCCAAACACATATATGTAAGGGGACGTTTTTGACATTTTCCTTCACTATGTCCCTCATAAAATATGGGCCCATGGCCCATACAAATATGTTTCCCTTTCATTTGAGCTCATTTTATTCAACAAGTTGGAGGTGTGAGATGTTTTGGAGTGCAGTTGAGGGTTATTGTGCAATTGGGAAAGTGGATTTTAGTTTCTAAATTCTAAAAAAAAATGAATCTTTGTCTATATTTGAATTTTGTATGTGTAATTCACTAATTTATTATATTTTTTAATACACACACCCACAATGTGTTCTCCATGTCATGTTTTTGGTGTTTTTGTGTCTTGTGTCAAACAATTGTATTTATGTATCATTTGTGTCTCATGTCATCATTTCATGTGAGTTATCTCATCAATGATCACTCTAATAACATAATGCAGAGTAGGTCTAACTACATATCTTGAAATGGATCCACGTCCTTCTCATTTGCATAGTATATCTCTACACCATGAATAGATGTTGGGGGCCATGGATGTTGGAAGCTTTAGTGGGAGGTTTGATTGGTGATTTAACATCCTCAAGTAGGTTGAGGTGAGTCATGTTATCCAGTGACATGTTTAGGTCAGAGATGAACATTTGAATTTTCTTCACTTCTACTTATATTTGGCTAATCAAGTCAATATTGTTAGTCTCAATAGGAGTAAGATCGAGTGAATTTATTGCTATTGAAGTCTAAAAGATGTGATCATATTGACCCTCCTCAATAAAGCATGCAACAGTACAAACCTACGTGTTTTCCATGATGACTTGGGTAATGTTCTCTAGCTCCATATTCTATTCCATCAATAAGAATTATGAAGAATCAAGATGAATGTTACATATTTCTCCACTCAATTGTAGTAAAAAACCTTCAAAAACAATGCTTCTTGGGGCCATATTGCAATGAAATTGATTAAAGGGAGGTTTCTTTGGTACTTTCATCCATAAAAAATAATGGACACCCTTGTTTTTTCCCATGTATTCTAGTTTATAATTGTTTGTGAAGAGATTTTCTTTTTGTATTCTAGTTTATAATTGTTTGTGAAGAGATTTTCTTTTTGATGTCAATAATGTGTTGTGGAATTTTTCTTAATCGAGGAATTTGCATTGTTTTGGAAATTTATTGACCCCATTAATATTTTTTACCATTAAGGGGAACTGTAAGGTTCCTAATGAGGAAAACTTCCAATTGTTTGTTAAATTTCTGAGTTAGCAGTTAAACTTCAGGGACAAATTTCTTAAAACAATTTGTAGTTTGCACTACTGTAGGAGTTATTTCATACTTTTAACTTCCATGAGATTGTATTATAAACAATATTTACTTGAAATAACTCCCAATAGGTTTATTAAAGATTTATAGACTCAAAAATTTCGTATAGGACTGATATATGAACGTTTCAAAATTAAAAAATAGCCACAGTTCTTTTATTAATCATTGTGCAAACAAACTCTACTTGCAATGGATAAGAGGAACCTGAGTGTATAGCTCCAGCAAAATAGACAACAACTTTTCAACTTCCTCATGAGAAACAACTCCACATATCATCTCATGTCTGACTCGTTTAGCAGCAATATTTCCCCTTCAAATCGTCCTCATTCAAGTAGAAATTGCATCAATAATTTCCTACTCTCAGCAAGACAAATAATGAAATTGTTGTTAACTATTATTCTATCCCATATTTGCTTCTTGTTCGTTTGGGCTCTCAATGGGCACATTCTATAACTTTCCAAGTTTTTATATAGTCACCACGTCCTCAGCACATTGGAAAATTAGGTATAAACCTCCCCTCTTAACCAAATACGCAACAAAGCTTCCAACGTTGTATCCTAGAATTATTTCATTCAACTTAATATTATTTCGTGGCCCCCATAGTGTAAGAGTAATCTCCACACATTAGTGTAATCACAATCACATTCCACAAAGGTAATACATCTGAACAAAGTCCCAAATAATGCTCACAACTTGTCCCAAATCTGATTATTTGGCATCTACACACAAGTCCCACATCTAGCAGAAAGGTGTATGACCTGAGTATGACAGAGAATGGGTCCCACAAATAGCATGTTCCACTCAGTCTCCCACACCCAGTCCATAAGAAATTCATTCAACAGATGAAATAGCTCATGGGTTTATCGAAGTCCTTGAACTGCTCTTCCTAAGAGGGAAATAGAGCCATTTCCCTTAACAATTTAATGGCCATGATGACAATGGTGATCCCCAGACTCAGACTTGACCTCTGTTTGTTCTTGAATTTGATTTCCAAGGCTCCAAAACTGATCTTATTCTCTCAGAGTGCAAGGAAGCTTCCCAACTTGAAAAAATGATTTAGAGAATATCTAATAAGCTCCTAAACCAATTGAAAAAACATGAGTACCTCAATTCTTGTCATAAATCTTACTCTTTATTTAAGCTCGACGGTGAAATTTGAGTGACTTCACTCTTGAATCCCAAACTAGGGTGTCTTCTTTCAACACCTAAGTCTATTATGGCATCTAGGGTTCCAAACCCTCAGCTTGTCCTTACAACTATCCCCAAGAGATCTTTCTCTAAACTCACAAAATGCACAAATGAGGAGAATCTCCTAAATTTCCTTCTTTAATGAGTGTAGTGTTGCCTTTTCACCTTCACCTTCCCCTTTTTCTTTTCTTTTAGTTTTTTTATAACTCACTTACCTTTTCCCTCCAATTAAATATTTAAAATCACTTTTCCTTTTTTATTTAATAAAGTGACTTTTATAAAATAATTAAAGTCACTTTTAATGCCAGAAAATTCCTAATTTTCCTATGTGGTCATAATGGCCACCTAAATCCCATTTTTATTATTCTACCCTGTAGATATTTTCACCCCGATTCCAACGAGTTATTACACTAAGGTGTTTCTCCAAGTAATCAACCTAAAATGATACCTTAAGCATAAATAATTAGAATATGATTGTTATTAATGCCATTTTATGGAAATCATCTAACCGGAATGGAACCAAGCTTAA
Organism: Pinus taeda; assembly: GCA_000404065.3. Taxonomy (NCBI): domain Eukaryota; kingdom Viridiplantae; phylum Streptophyta; class Pinopsida; order Pinales; family Pinaceae; genus Pinus; species Pinus taeda. The sequence continues at coordinate 95,330 of APFE030231305.1, forward strand.
ACTGTGTGGAATTGATCTTGACGATGAAGTATGGTAAGCGATCCTATTCAAACCTATTAAACTCCTCTAAAACCCTTTGGGCCCATCATTGGAGAAATCCTGCTCGTATGACCAAGCTAACACAAGCTCTAGAAAACCCTCCTAACCACCTCACCAAGTAATCCAAAATTTGAGGACATTATAGAAATACGCCCAATTAAATGGTAGTCCATTTGCATATGTGCAATGGACTACAAACTCATCAAAACTTTTTCTATCTTGGATATTAAATTCTACTTCAAGTGGTCTTAGAATAGGGTTCTTACTAATCATGACAAATGGTATATATGGAAACAAAGCCTTTAGATGTAAATCCTTCCATGAGGAGCTTTCCTTACTATATCTTCTAGTAGTAGCATTTTGCATAGCTACATAGAATTTAAGTTTTGTGGGACTCAACCTGGCCCAAGGTTTCCATTTACGTCAAATAGACCTAAACATACTTGCAATGTTGTATTAGTTTGTTCAGTGTGTTGGTCTTTACCCTAGTGTATGAGCCATTTAGGACTTTCTTGTATTCATTGCAGCTCCATTTTTACGAACCACCCATGGGTTTTTTTTCTGGGGATTTCCATATGCTGCAATAATGGAAATCTCTGGTCTTTCTTGAGGGCACATTATTGTGGTATGCTCACTATTCCATTTGGTTGATGGCTCCATGTCTATATGGAATTTAAATCATTGTAATTAAAAAATTTGAAAAGAAGCCTATAGTCTGGTTCAACATAATGAGTATGGGGATGTTCAAAATTTCAAGAGTTTGTCTTGCATTTACATATGTATAACATATACAAGATATTTTCATATGCATAATTTACAAATTAAACACTTGAACACAAATATATCATTCATAAACATTAAACCAGAAAGTATGTTTCAAACTTGTCATGTGATCTGCTCCAACCTATATAAATGGAAGTGGATATAATGTGCTCAAGATCTTGATTTTTTCAATTGAAGGCCAAGAGAAATGCCCTGCTACATAATATATGCCCAAGAATTCCATGTTAATATCTAAAAGTTACTTGTATCTTGTTTGGCATTTGGTTTCAAATCCATGATCTAACAAAGACAACCTACAGGTAAAGGTCCATGGCTCATCAACTACAGTCAAGTAGCCTTGATGTTAAAGGACTGTAGGCACTCAAATATGGACATTAGAAACCTATAAAAAAAATTAAGGTTCAAAATATGAGAAATAAGTATTGATGGAAAATTTAACATTGACCTCAAGGCTTGGGTGACAAAACCACTTTACTTGAATATATATTGTTAATTCCTTCTTTGCAAATTTATCAAACTCACAAAAAATTGCAAGGCATAACTCTAACAATGTTACTTCATATGTTTGGAATGTAATTGTAGTTGTAACACTTTTGCCACCTTTCTCAAGAGATATGGGCTACAAATATGGCTTCATAAATCTTCTCTTCAACTACAAATATTCTTCTACTGCATTGTTATATATATAAGTGGTTAAAATATTGTTTCTATGGAGCATGGATTAACTACATCTCTTACAAATAAAAATTCAAAATATGATGCTTGAAGTTTGAATTGATTGCTCCAGTTCGATTCTCAGCTGAGCTCCAAGCTTCAACCTTAACCCAACTTCCAACTTTATTCTTCCAAGTACTTGTGTGTAGTGTGTGGAATGATGATTCTAGTCTGCAATTGTATCTTTTATTTTTCCCAAGGGAGGGATTGGTCTTTTTGTAGAGTAGGAATGAAGTGTAGGTTTTTATCCTTTATATGTTTAATGTTCTTAGGCATTTTTACTTTAAAAATTTCTTTCACTTGGGATACATGTGTCAAAATAGTGTTGAAATTTTTAAGATTTGTTTCATAGGTATGGGATCCATTCCATGAGTTCTATACCCATTTCCTTCTCTGCAAAATATGCTTTGGATGGAGTGGACCATGGACTAATCCATAGAATGTTAGCTAGCCACAACTAACATTCAAGTTCTCTAGGGAGAACACTCCCTAAATTTTTCTCCATGGTCAGATTCTGTGATTGCCCCAGTGGAAGGAGGAAATCTACTATTGGGAGTACCTCTACTATACTTCACTTTTGTAGAAAGATAGATCTGGGATGGGGTTGAGATTCAAGATCCCTAAGAGCACTCCCTTGTAACAATGTAATTGATAGGATGTATGTTGGTTTCCTTCAAGAAAATTACTTGGGTAATTATGTATACTATTTTCATATCAAGATGCTTATTTTGAAGGCGTGATGAATTATTTAGGAAAAGGGCCCATTACAAAAGGAAATGGACAAACTTACCAAGGAGTATACTTTTGTTTCATTTAAGGAATTGTGTGGAATTTTTTTGGGAATATGAAATTCCAAAATTTCACCTCTTAACTAGAAGTTTTTTATTATATTAACCCTATGAATTCAGCCTTTGGGTTGTTATGAAATATATAAAAAATTCAATAGAATTGGACAATATTTTTATCCTTAACAACCCAAACTTCTAGGTAATCCAAGGAGAAAAGATAAAAATAATCTCAATAATTTTAAGCCTTCTAAGACAATCTTATCATACATAAACCATATCTAAAATTCTTATTTACATGAACAAAATGACGCTTGTATTTTTTAATTGTAATGTTAAATCATTTAACATATTACTCTTCATTTATTTCGAATCAACAAGACATGTGTAGTTGTAAATTAAAATTGCACTTCACACTTGTTTATTTTTGGTTAATTAATTAAATATTTTGCAAGTATCGTGAGTGAGGCACATGTCTACTATGAAATGTGTTGTGAAATAAAATTGTGCATTGTATTTTGTATGCAAGAGGTTGACTTCGGGTGTTGGTGTATATGAATGCTAATTTTATCGTTTTTCATTTGCCTTGTAGAATGGTACTTTCAATCAGGTTAAAAAATTCGTTAGAACTCTCAATGAAGCAAAAGTACCATCTGAAGATGTTGTGGGTAAGTATGCAATAGATAAGGCTCCATGCAATCTGGACTGTAAAGACATGTTCAAAAATAGGTTGATACTTCCATTTGAAAATAATTTGTCATATAATACAAGCCATAATTGTATAATTCTATGATTTGTGTGTATATGACAATGATGAACCTATGCCAAGGGAACATATTTTTCCTATCCATATAATCATGTAAAATGTCTGTAAGAATATGATTTTTACTTGAAGATGTGTTCTTTGTTATTTTTTAGCAATTTTGAAATGTAACTTATGAGTGTGGTATAGAAAATAAATTTCTTATGACCATCTTGAAAACCGTGTATACTTACACAAGGGAAGATGGCGTTGAATAATCATTTTAACTGCAATTTTAGATAATATATTTTTTCATATAATAAGTGTTCTTTATTATGTGAGAAAACTATGGAAATATTAAAAATTCTTTGATATTGCTACATTTTCATAATAGAGATAAATTTTATACTACATTTCTCAAATTAGTAGTAGTCATCAACTTCTCCTGATTATTTTGGGTCCTATTGTAAACTCAAGTACACAGGTTTCCATTGTCCTTTAGTGCAAAAACTTTAAATTTTGTAGCTATTTTTAACATAAGTCCTTTGTCTGCAACTGCCTTGTTTCTAATGATATTCAAGGTGTCTATATGTAACACACTACTCCTATGAATGTTTAGATTAACCAAAGTATGAGTTATATTAGTGAAAAGAAAATTGAACAACATGTTATACTTCATACTTGCATGTCATATGATATTTTGAATAAGTTTATCTATTGTGGCCCTTTTAATTGATATCTTATATATGTCTGAATATCTTTTCTTTCCATCATTTCAAGTCTTTTCACATGTCATTTCAAACCATATCTATAGTAGAAACCAACCAAATTCAGTTCATTATGACTTCACTACATATTGTTAAAAATTAAAATGTATGATGCATTTGTATACATGCTTACATGATAGAGATAGAGACCTATCACCTTGATAATGTAGATATTCATTATTATGATTGCAGATTATTCCAAGGTTAGACAAGACCTACATTTTTTAGTGTCTATTATGGTTGAAATTTTGAAAGTTAATGCTAAATCTATTTTTATAAAGAAGAAAAATGACATCAAGCTACAAAATGGTTTGTGTAAAGGAGGATATCAACCATGCTTAGAGGTTTTGAGGAAATATATTGTGCAATCATTTGGCCACATTCATGGAGCATTTTGAAGCACGCCATTGGAAAAGATGCATGGAAGTCCCTATCTTGCAAGCATTGGGTGGTTATTGTCAGAGGTATCCATTTCATATATTATTTAGTTGAGGGAAAGTGCCCATTAGATGTCAGGCCAAGCCAAGAAAGCCTCTTTTGATGTAGGAGAGGGGCATCTTAGTTTTTGGTTGCAATGTTGACATTTTGGTCTCCAACACCCCTGGAAAACAGTTTTGGCAGAATATATATATATATATATATATGAAAAGGGTTAGTAATGGCAATATGTTTATGGATTTAAGCACAACTTACCACACAATAAGAAACAACTCGTTCGTACACGATATTCTGGTCTTTCATTGCGGATCCCCTCTGTCTTTCTTGGTTGCCAATGGGGATGAAAAAAGCGCAATTTGTAAAAAGATTTCCAGTATCATGGAGGAACAAAATTTGGTCTTACAACAGGTGGCCCTTTTATTGCTACTAGCTATGAATATGGTGCTCCTATTTATGAATATGGTAAATCACCTTGCCTTCACGTAAGTCATTCAATCCCTACAAAAAGAATTATTTTTCCTCTTTTGTTTGGCTAAATATGTGTACATATCAATTATGGTTTTGATGTTCATGATCCTAATTGGTCTCTGCAAGGATTATAGTGAACATCAAATAATACCATGTGAATAGAATCAAATAGGAATAGAATTTAGAAATGTGATTCTTGTGATTAGAAACTCTTTTGTAAAGGGAAGTTGTGACAAAATTCAATTTAAATATGTAAGGCAGGGTTGTCCATAGTCTTCATAGCTCAATTATGTAATATGGGTGATATCCCAATTACATGTACATTGTATTATATGTATTGGTTTAAAGTTTACATTCTCATTGAACACAGAGATAGAGATGACATTCTATGAATGTTGTTGTTACAACCCAGGTTTTGGTATATAATTTGTTATTATATGAGCTAGGATAGTTTGGTTGCTTCCATACAAGTCTTTTTGTGGCTCATTGCAACCTCTCCGGATCTGAACAATGAAATAGGGTTTTGGCCAAAATGAGAAATCATGACACCATCTACAACTCTGTAATCCTCCAACAATAAATTTATTATTGTTTTTTCCAATTAAATTGCATCACCTTCAGTGGTTTGAATGTGAGTACTATGAGGATCCTCCATGTAAATCGAAAGCCTACTTTTTTGGATGAAGTAGCAAAAATAACATGCCTAATAATGTCTACAAGACCATAAATCCTAGATGCCAACATTGATAATTTTGTTGAAACCTTGAGAATGAAGCAGTATTCTCCATTGATTTCTTTTCACCAATGCATTTTGCATTGGAAAACATGGTTGTAGTTGATCTTGGATCCAAACCCCGCACAAAAGATAAGCTAATGAAAATTAATTGAGAATCAACCAAATTTGAAAAACAAGTTCCCTAAACTAGTATGAATTTTGTTTTGGCTATTTATGGTGCTTTGAAGGACTGTTCTCTAATTAATTGTTGAGGTTGTATTTTTTTAGTTCTCAACATTGCCATTAAGGATTTTGAATCAGAGTGAAACTTACCTAGACCACCTAGGCCATAGTGAGACTATACATCGCCAAACATACATAGCTAAGCAACATGGAGTTACATTTAAGCCCTTGGATTGCCTGATAAATATCTAAAAAAACATGCGCATGAAAATCTTATTCATTGTTCGCAAACTCCTTATAAACACCTATAGCTGAATGTTAGGCATATATTTATAGAAACAACTATAGCTTAATGTTAGACCTGTCTGTATAATATTCAAGGGAGATATCAACCCATTGTTGGTATAGATTAACTTCTTGGGATTAAAGTCAGTGGGACAGGAAGCAAATTGACAATAGAAAAGCATTAGAGCATAAGCCACTCACTGCAAGGAGCTATAAGTTATTGCCTGAGATTGCTTGCTAGGCCCATGTTGTGATGTGTTCACTTGGGTATTTTAGCTGCCTAGAAGAACTATAAAAGGGTTTTGAACTTTTAGTTACAAATTTTACCATGCTGTCAGAAAAATTTAGTTGACTATTTAATCATTTTCTTCATTGATGATGCCCTTCTCAGTCCCATGCCAATAGGATGGGGTGCCTCATATGATGTATCAAGACTAGAAAATGTAGAAAAACAATAAATATTTTGAGTAAGCTTCTCAAATGGTGACTTCACCAATACACCTTCAATCCCTGATCTATTATAATTAATGTCATACAAATCATCTCTCTTGCTAATAGGGAGACAAGCATTGAAATTGCAATTGGGTTGTTGAAATATACACAAGTTTATATAGTTATCAACTATGCCACAAATCTTGTATCTCATAGGATTTGTTGGGAACAGACACCTTACTTGGAAAGGTTTAGTTTAAAATATCTTCCTAACACATATCTATGCTACACTTTTTTTCTTTCCATTGTTTGATTTCAACGTTACCTAGGAGTTGATTTTTCTTTTCACTCTAATAAGTGATGAGAAGGAAAAAATATGTGCCATCTCCTTCTGAAATTTTCTCCACCCCAATAACTCTTTTTTAGACTTACAATGCCATGACAAGTTGAAACAAATATCTCCATAAGTAATTTCTATAGTTTTTTTTTCTTTGAATAATAACTTCTATTAAACCACTAAAACATGAGTAAGGGTGGCATGTCAATGACAGATATTATGCAGTTACACCAGTTTTGTTTGGATTCGATGAAATTTTCTCAGCTATTACATTGAATGGTGGACCATCTCAAATGCTTTTTGGCTGGAATATCATTTTTTAGAACCGGTTTTATATATAGTTTTTTTGATGGAGAAATAATGCTTCCTAAAACATTGTTACAATATGGTTGAAAATGTTGTTTTAGCTATCAATTTTACGATTGATGTAAAGTTGATGTTTCATAGAAGTTTAACAACTTTTTCAACTTAAACTTTTGAGGAAATTTCTAATCCTATTATCTATAAATCCTTTTATTATTCCCCTAGATCTATTCTATAAGGGTAGAGGGGGATGTAGCGTATTTTGTAGTTCTTTTCTTTTGAGGTTCTTGTATTCACACCTCTTTTCTAGTTGAAATACTTGTGGGAGGACATACTTATCATTGAGAGGTAGAGAGTTCTTTCCTTGTATCCATGAAATTGCATCTTTAGATACTCATGCTTGGTGTAGATTTGGAAATGTTTGAATGCCCCTTAGATATTTTTTTTTGGGTAACAAATATTAGACAAATTTTGTGCTTACAATTTTAATTTTTTTTAGTGGTTACATTTCATGATCATTTTTACTGATCGTTGTATTTTGACATCTTGAATCAATTAATAACTAGAAACACTCTCAATTAGTTTTCTAGACCCCATAGCCAGTATGATTCAAGCATGTAGCTCACTATTCATAATTGCATTATATATACACTTTGTCTTTTACTTTTTGGCATGCAAAATAGTATTTTGGAGGCCTATTTTTATGTTTTCACAACATATTTACAAGATTCACAAGGTGGGAAATCAATCTTTGATGTAATTGCATATTTTAGGTTTGATAATTATAGGCCATTTATAGGTTACAAATGTCTTCAAAGTTTCAATTCTAGTTGAGTATTAGGCTGAACATATTGAGTATCTTATACATAATTATTTTTCTCTCCAACCACTTTTCATAACTTCCACAACCGTTAAGTAGGGACTTGTAACTTTGATGCTATTTTGACTGTTTAGTAAAATATTTTGCGAGACTTTACTAAGTTTTATAATTTATTGAAAGTTGTAAAATTTTCAATTTATAAAGTTTCAAGGTCTAAAATTTTAAAGTATATTCTTCGAAGGGTGCTATTTCAATGGAAGAACATTTTATTTACAAGCAAGAGGTTGGTGGTTTGATTCTATCATGCCCTGGTATTCATGTGGAATGATGACTATCAATGTTTGGTGATGGAGGCTCTTTTGACCATCACCAATGAGCTTATTGTGAAATTTTTTGATCTTCACCAAAATATGAATTAGTGATGGTCAATGAGCGCCACCATATGTGTTAGGTTCCTATACCAACAGGAGTCATAATTTATGAATGACTGTGATCAAACTTGTAATATGTACATACCTTTTCCTTCTCAAATGTTTTCCATATTAAAAAAAATATAAAAAATAAAAAATGTAAAGAAGGTATGTCCTAAAAGAAAAAACAAAGGACAAAAAGAATGAAAAAGGTAAAAAAAGAGGAAAAATGAACCCCAAGGAAAAATAAAAATACCATGAAAGTGTGCAAGTCCAAATGCCACTACCATTTACTTTTTATGTATAATAATGATTGTGTGCAACTTGTTATTCACGCCACAATCCATGGTAATCAAACCAGTTTAATCTTGGTTATTCCATGCTTTGTATTTCATGCTTAGAGATAGAGAATAAAATTTGACCAAACTATTTAATCTTGGCAGATAAGTAGATAGGTAGAGTGAATAAAAGGAGCTCAAAAATTTAATCTGAGTCCTTGGATGTAATAAGGATAGACTTAGATAGATTTCCATTGTAAAAGAAAAGAAAAAGTTTTGATAAGGGTTTTCCAGCTTAAGTGCACCCTAATAAAGAGTAGAAAAAATGGTAGGATGAGTAGATGGGTAAGTAGTTGAATGGTTGCAAAATTATGGTGAATGATTAGTTAAGATCATATCATTTACTTTCATCATCAAGTTACTAAAGCATAGATGATAATTGAGTAGTTACATAAAGTCAAGTGATTAATTTCCCCATTCATTTTACCCTTAATTTACTAATTTCCCATAAGCAAAGTCAAAAGTACCTGAAACCTTAAGTTAAAGAGGCTCAGAGCATTTCTCTGACTTCTGGAGGGACCGAACCCTCGACCCAATAACTTATAGGATCTAAGTATTAAATCCCCTTACCAATATTCACCCCTCGATAATTCATTCATTTCATCTAAAAAATCCCTCTTCCTAAGGTGAAATCACCATTTACCCAGGAAAAGTTATTACCCCTATACAAAACCCCTTGCTCCACAAAAACCCACAAAAAGTATTTAGCCTAAGTTATAATGTGCAAATGCAAATATGTAAATAAATGTCAAACACATTATACTTAGCGCAAAAATCACTTTCAGCTTTCATTTCATATTAACCTTTAATCTTAATTATAGTTATTAACTCCTAAAAATAAACCCTTCCCCGTATATTTTATTAAATCCCATATCCTAAATATCCCACCCTCGAGGTTTGAAACATAAGCCTTATTAATAAATTAATTAAATGGATTAATTAGTCGATCAGTGACTAATTAAGAACCATAAACCTTTGCCGAATAAAAAGAGTAATTAGTCAATCAGTGATTAATTAAAACTGTCCCTGCCAATCAAATCACCCTCGACGTCATTAAGCCTCCCTAATCTACAGTTAACTAACCTTTACACTCATTAAAACCTAGTCAGGCCCCTCCATTAAACCTCTGATCAAATCATCCCCCGATCACCGTGTGATCTGACCCCTTTAGATCTAATGACCGACACTCATATCGAGCGACCTATGAAGGCCGAATTTTACCCGCTCAATGTGAGCGGTTTCACTGTTCACCCCGCTGCTACGTGGCGCCCGATGAATGGCATTGGGTGGCCTCCCCCCAAAATCACTGATCCCAAAAAGCAATGCGATGGATTCTGTTATGCCTCTATACCAATAGGTGGCATATATCATAATTGACTTATTGAGCTTTGTGATATGTTCATACCTTCACTTGTTGCAAAGGTTTTCCATATTTGTAAAAAATAAAAAAATTTAAAAAATGTAAAGAGGGTATACCCTAAAAGAAAAATCAAAGGGTGAAAAGAATAAAAAGATGGTCAAAAAATGAAAGAAAATGAACCCCAACAAAAATAAAGACTAGGAAAGTGTGCAAGTCTAAATGCCACTACCTTTTTACTGTTGTAGAATAAACAATTGTGTGCAATTTGTCACTTATGCCACAATTTATAAATAATCTAAGCTTGGCTAATTCATTTTTCAATTTCATGTTGTAGAAGTAGAGAATAAAGATCTGACCAAACAGTGTAATCTTAGCAGATAAGTAGAGAGGTAGAGTAAATAAAAGGAGGTCAACAGTGTAATTTGAGCCCTTGGATGTAATAAGGTTAAATTTAGATAAGTATCACTATGTAAAAGAAAAGAAAGTTTGAAAAGGGTTTGCCAGCTCAAGTGCACCCTAATAAAGAAGTAAAAATGCTAGCCTAAGTAGGTAGGGTAAGTAGATAATGGTTGCAGAATAAATGTGTGGTGAATGGTTAAGTTAAAAGCTTAAATCTTTTTGCTTTCATCAATTGGACAAAGCATCAATAACAATGAAGACAACATATCAAGAAACTAAGTCAAATTAATTAACTCCACCATTCATTTTCCCTAAAAAATTCACTAATTTCCTCTAAGTGCCAAGCTATTTATCAAGTTAGAGGGGTTCAGAGCATTTCTCTGACTTTTGAAGGAACCGGACCCTCGGCCCAATAATTTATAATGCCTAGGTACTCAAAACACATTCACCGGTGATCACACCCCTTCATAAATCACTCATTCTCTTTATAAAGTTTTCCTAAGTAAAATCCCATTTTACTTAGGGAAATTAAAATATTTTCCATAAAAACCTTCATTTTTCACTTAGCCTAAGTTTTATACATATACATGAAAATGCTTCAAATTTAGCACACTTCACAAAATCATATTAACTTTTAACTTACATTGTTATTTAATTTCCCGATGTAAACATTACCCATTCCCATATTACTATAACTATACAAAATCCCCAAATTCATATATATCCTGCCCTTCAGTTAAATATAACCATAATAGAGTTAATAATTGGGATTAATTAGTTAAACGGTAACTAATTAAGAACCCCGACCCCCACCATATCAAGTGAAGATTAATTAATCATCAGGATTAATTAATAACTCAACGACCAAACCCGCTACTCCTGATGTAATTAGAAAACCCTTAATTATGTTGGGCCCACCCTCATTAACTTTCTGCCACCTCACCTCCCCGATAGCCATCCGATCAAGCCCCTCAGATCCAATGGTTGTTGTGCATATCACACGACCCTCCGTGACCAAACATTAGCATATGATCATGAGCGATTTTCTGAAGAGTTCCATCGTATGGAATCGCTTGGTCTAGCCCAAATACCACCTCCCCTCCATTACCAGTGCGATGAAAACCACTTACCGCCTCCCACTAATGATAAAAGATCAAATAATTTTCTCATTCACGCCACCTATCCAAATCTCGAAACCTGCCAAATTTTTGACTTTGTATAAAAAACAAAAGTAATCAGTTTGTCGTCATATTCTGCGAACGCATACATCCATGCAAACTGAATGTCGAAGTTAACTAGCTCGTGCACTTAATTGCCAACCACCTTCAAAACTTGCAGATGACGCCACTCAGAGTCTACCATTACACCCAGTGTACCTACATTCCAGTCCCTGTCCCTAAAAACATGTATTTACCAATTCCCATCAAGAAACCTTGTGAATACTTGCTTTCTCTGTAATTAATTGAAAATAACCACAAATTTTACCATAATTCTCTTTGCTGCACTTGAAATTCAAGTTCCCCAAACCCTCATTTTTCACCAATTTCTCATAAAAACCCCAGTTTCCTATCTAAATCCACAAGAACCAGAATGGAACCCTCGTCGCCCTAACTTTTGCACCTATTACTACCCCCCATCGTGATTTGGATTATCTACCTCTGGCAGATAAATATTTTCAAATAAAATACTTGTACACTGATAAAGACCATCTGAAAGTATTTTTCCAATGCCGAGATAATCATTTGAATGGCCTTGACGCCATAGGACTGTGGGAATCAAATATCCCAATATATTTTCTCCCCTCTGTGCACATTTTCCTTGACATTATCCATCAATGTCATGCCAACTATGATCCCAACCTTAAAGCAGTGATGTCCGCAAATCAAACTGTCCTCTTCATAATTACTGCAGACTCCATCAATGAGATGCTTCAATTTTAGCCCAGTCAAGCCCTCACCCCCATCTCCCTTGGAGATTTTCTTGAGAGATCATCTAAATTGTCCCATTCTGAACTCAGTCGCCTTTGCCAGACTTTCATGTACAAGGAGCATCAACCCCAAAATCCCCCTCCCTATCTGTTACTTTTCTTCACAGAAATAGGCAAAATTATAGTTGATATGATAGTTGCAATCATGGGATTTAATACCAATGAATGTGTAGATGAATTGACCCTAGTTTTGATGTCTATATTTACCCCTGGTCAACCCGCTGCTGTTAAGTACAATTATGATGCATTTATCGCTGAGAAAATCCATGATTAGTTCATGAGACTGGAAAATGAAAAAGTGTTCAAGTATTCCACATTCATCTATCACATTATCCTCTACTATCAGTCTGACAACTTCCCATTTTCTGTCAATAAACTTCATACAAAAAGTAACCCAAGATCAGTCATTTTTTGGAATCCAGTCTTCCACCATTCTTTGGCTTGTCCCTATTCATATAATGAATTCATTGACCAGTTTGTCCACCCAGTGACCACCATGCTGACAGGAAATCCTCCTCCTAGGATTAGTGATGAAATCAAAAGGATCCTTCAGTGATCCAAACAGTACAGGGTAGGTGATTGGTACCTATACCAGAATCACACAGAGATCAAGGTATATGGTTGTGAGCTTCCTCCATTCAGACTACCAAAATATGTCCCAATTAGGTTGTTTTCATTGGAGTATTATAGAAAAATGATAAACTCAAATCAGATCCACTTTACCAAGGCCAAGAAGAAAGCACAATTGAGAATCAAGGATCACCTAGGCCCATTTGTTTGCAACAATAGAGAAGCAATTAAAGCAACAGAAAAAATCCTAAAAAACCTGAAATTAAGTAAAAGTTTTGGTTGGAAATATGACCCACATAGTTTCATTTATGATAGGAGGATGAAAAATAGACTATCACCATATTTTCATCACAGAATCCCAGAAATTGAGCAATATGTTAATATAGATGAATGGAGAGAAGGAACTCTTATAGAGATCGATAGTGATTAGGTCAATGTAGAAAATGAAATGAAAGACCTAGAAAAGACACTTAACCTGGACTCTTTTGAACAGGAACCAGTTGGGACTTCTTAGAAGCCAACACTAGGAACTAGTGCCTCTACAACAAATACCTCTCAAAGGCACTTAGAGGAAACTAGTGCACCCCTTGCTGAAACATTACAGGGAAAAGAACAAGGAACCAATACTCCAACAGTAGGGCAGTCAAATCTGTCAAAGCAACCTAAAATTTCAGAAGAACAGACCCCACCACAGTCCCATCCAACTCAGATTAACATGGGAGATCCCCTAGTTTTGTAGACTCCTCTGAATGAGGAAAATAGTTTAAAAAGAGACAGGGAAGTAGCTACCCCTGCCAGTGGTCCTTCAGACTAGCGTGGTGCTAAAAGGCACAAGTTAAATCTTCATTCAGAAGAAGAATTTGTTGAAGAAAGAATATGCAGTTTGAGGGAAGAAGGTGGAGACAGTCAGTATACATTCCCAAAAGGTGGGACACCTTCTAGTTCCCAAAAGCAAGAGCCTGAATGACAGTAAAGTTCTGAAGTTTCATCATTCAAGTCTTCGTCTAAGAAAAAATTAGATATTAAAGAGAAATTCAAGGAAATAAAGGCCAAAAATGAACAGTTAAAGGCCCAATCCTACACACATGTACTTAAAGATGACTCCCACCAATCAAACTAGGTTGATGTCAGCTTATGACATCAAGGAAGGTAAAATGTAGATGAGCTTTTTAAACCTAAAGTACAGCAGCCCCAAATACTTGCAGATATCTCAAAACTGATTTTGAAGTCTTGGCCAAGGACATTCACCCCATAGATCAAATAGAATTACATAAGCAGGCCGGGGAAATGGTATATTCAACATTGATAAGAAAGACCTTGATGGCACACAGATTGGAAAATTCACTGAATAATACCACTACTCAGTTACAGTTACAAAGAGCCTCCTCACAGGCAAAAGACAATAGAATCAAGTGAATGGAGGATTTGATTATTGGATTGGGCCATAACCCAAAATATGTAAAAGCTGCAGATGCCCTAATAAAAAAGAAACATGAAGACATAGCTGCCTTAAGAAAGCAGTTAAAACTACCATCACTGATGCATCTACAGACTGTAGAAGTAATTGAAGGAAAGAAGAATGAAGAAGAGCTTATGGACTTAGTCCTCAAGCTAAATGAACAATTAAAGGAGACAGAGCAGGAATTAGAAAAAACACTAAAAAGCAGGCAGAGTGAATCGACCTCTTAGCCTCAAAATGTAACACCAGTGATTTCCACGACAGATCCTTCAACATTGGCCACAACTCTTGCACGAAATGTTTCTTTAGCCATAGCAGAAATTATTACAGGTACACGCACAGGTACATCACAGGTGGGGTTTCATGTCAGAGCATTGAGGAATTAATCAAGTCCATGGAGGAGATGAAACTTCAAGTTTTTGAACTCCAAAAGGTAAAGGAAAAATTTGTCACCTTGGAGCAGAAGTATGATGTGTCAAAGATAAATTTTGCTAAAGAAGTGAGGAAGAACAAAGGCTTGGCTCAACAAGTAAAAACATTGGAAAAAGACCTCACCTTTGAAAAGCCTTTAAAAGATATCAGAAAAATTCTATGGACCAACATCACTCAATCAATAAATGATGTTTGGTCATCTATACAAATCATTTTTGAACAGATTGACCTAGTCAAAGTTACTGTTCAAGAAATTGCCAAAACCAAGGAAGAGCTAGGAGGGAAGCCTAAGGAAGCTATCAGGCTAATAAACTTTTTTAACAGCAGGAATAGGCATCAATTAGAACAAATAAATATTGAAGATAGAACTGGAACCATCCTTGAAATCAAGAAAGTTTTAACCAAAAGGTCTTTGATGCAGAACCTGGAAAGGAAATGTCAGAATATGCACGAGGATATAGATGAATTTATGGAAAAGTTTGGCATATTACAGGGTAAAGGACTTCTTAGTCCTTTAGTAATTAATTATAAGTTAATGAGGCATGAGGATTATGTTGAAAATTGTATCAGTATGCAAATAACTAACCTAGTTAATCAACCAGTTCATCTGCACCTAAAGCATTACTTACAGGCAGAGTTCTCTATGACAGTCTAGAAAACTTCTTTTATGTTGAGCATGAATTAAAACATTTGTTTCCTGTTCAGCCAAATTTTGTAAAATACACAGAGGCTGATGAAATCTTCAGGATGCTACAAAGGACCAGGTTACCAAGGGATGATTGGTGGACAAACATAATAGACAATTTACAATTTACCTTGGTAAAGAGTGAAAGTGAAGTATTTACCATAGTCAATTTTGGTAAAAGAAGTTGAATGAAGATAAAGCGGGTAAAGAGTATAAGAACAGGTTAAAGAGTATAAGTAAAAAGCCAAAAGAAATTAGCCAACACAGAATTACGAGCAAGACAGCAAGATGCTCAATCATAGGGCTTGCCTCCAGGTCACTCAACAAAAACAAGGACAATGAGCTAGCAGTTCACTTTCAGTTTCTATCTTCGATACCATCTCTCTCTAATTTTATGTAAAATATATTTAGTATTCCTATAATATATCTCCCCCAGTTAGGATATATTTTTGTATAAGTACTTCATCATTCAAAATATTTAGGGTGGATTCTTAGACATTTTTGTAGACTCATTATTTTGGAATAGAAGTGTTGTTGAACAACTATTGTATGGATGGCTGGATGAAGAAATAAAGTAAAGGACTTTTACAGGATTCATGTGTCAAACGTTGGACAAATAAGTATTCTATATCTTATGTGTTATTGTTTTCTGGTTTAATATTTCACGTGTTTCATCTTTGTATAATAAACACAAAATTATATTTCAGAAAATGCTTTACTACATTCTGTCTTTAAAAGCGTTTATATTCTTAATGTTTTCTTCTAAGCTATCATAGGCAGGGAATTCTTAATTGCTCCTTTCTTCTTAGTTTATCATTGTGGTCATTTAATAAGAAATTCGTAATTTTTTTTTATTAATGATTTACCTATTTTCCCTCATATTGAAATTTGTTGAAGGATTCTTAACTACTCTTCTTCCCTTTCAAGACCATTTCACCCTTCCAAGTTAACATTTGTCCCTTGTTTAGATATGTTGCCTTGGGAAGCCCTCCATTGTTGAATCAACCAAATCCGGTTAAGCCATCCTCAGTTGACTCCATAGCCCAATGGACTATGATACTCTGTTATTTCCATCTTCTCCTGAATTCCACCACCAAACACAATCAAAACCCCCAAGATTTCATAATTCGCCTAATATCCCATAAAACAAAGCTAAATCTTAAAGAGAGGGCCCTCTTTGAGTATAGATTGGCTAGATTCTGTACTTAAAAGTTGGTTTGTGGTTACCTCGGACCCCTTTCCTTCTTCTGACAACTTGAAGGAAAATTTGAGTGCTAACATAGTGGTGACTCCACTAGGGACACACATTCCTCAGTCAAAACAAATCTTTAAGAATATTTGAAATCTAAATCTAAAACATCTTAAAGAAATCATAGAAGTTGTTTTGTTAGCAGTTAAGAAAATTAAAAAACAAAACCTAAAACCCTAGCTTCAGAAAGGACTCGTTACGCTAGAGCTAATCCTAATCCCAATCCACCACCAGTATTTGAGAACCCCAATCTGATCCCCAGAATTCTTAGGAGACAAGAAAGTTTTGTTAGTCCCCAGCCCACCTTCAGATCATCATCTTGTCTTGTTAGGTGGATTTACCTCGAATACCAACCCTTTGACGAATATTTTGAAGCCTCTTTGTTTAGGACTTCATCTAATTCTAAATTAATTGATCTAGTCCAAGACCCAGAGTTCATCCAAGAATCAGAGCTCCAAGTAGCTAATTTGTCAATTGATAGAAATTTGCAAAACTCACCACAATCTGATCTTACCAGTGAAGGAACATCCAATCCCTCTGTAATCACAACTGTTACTGCAAGTTCATCATCTTTTCCTCAAACATCTCAACCTCAAACCACTCAACATCAGACCGCCCCTTCTAGCCCTCCATCCACAACTCAATCACCTATTGTTATTCCAACCCCAACTATTGTTTCACCATTACCTACAGCAATGGCAAATAGGTATGCCCCCTGGTACTATCAGCAAATTTAGGTGCCATGCCCGAGGATTACCAAAGTAAGATCACTAAATTTGATGGTACTGGTACCTATACAACCCAACAAGACACCAAGAAGATGACTGATTACTTTGAAATTTATGAAATAGATGCCGATGATGTGCAAACGAGAATATTTGTTCAGAGTTTAACTAGGGAAGTTAGAACCTGGTTCAGAGCTCTAGCAGCAAATTGTATAGACAACCTAGCAACTCTCTATCAACAATTCCTAAACAAGTCAGAGAAAAAGAAAGACCCTCTTTAAATTTTATCTGAATATGAAAACTTAAGAAGAGGACCACAAGAGACTATGCAGGATTATTGCACTAGATTCAACAATGTGTATAAGGCCATCCCTCAAAATCTAAGACCCCCACCTGGTTTAACCTGAATCAAATTCCCAAATGGATTTGTTACTGACATGGCTTTCCAGCTGAGAGAATGAAACCCCCCTACTTTGGAAGACATGCAAAGCATAGCTGTTAGTGTTGAAGCCAACCTGATATCTAAAAGAGCCAGGGCTAGGAGTGAGAGGAGGATACTATTAAATGAAGAAAGCTTGCCTTTTGAACAAAAGCTAGATGCTATAATTAAAGGAATGGATAGACTAGGATACAAAGTAGAAACAATTGAAAGGAAAGCCTATTGGGAAGGTCAGCAAACCAACATAGGGAGAAATTCTAATTTCAGGAAGAATCAAAACCCGAACGCTGGAAAAGGTGGTCTTGACCAAAATATTAGACCCCCTTTCCAGGAGAATTATGCAGAAGCTTCCAACTCTGAAGGTCCAGAAGAAGATACTCAAATCAATTTGATGGGACTTAGTAATGAAGGGGAATTTTCTTGACCTAAGAGGATCAAGAAGCCCACATACTTAAGCAGTTTCAAACTCAATCAGGTGAATCATTCGACTTTAGAGAAGGATATGACACAACCATCTTTGAGGTGCATAAACAATACACCTTAAGAAGTAGGAGGACTGATGTTCCTGAAACAAACAAGAAAAAAGTTCCAAATCAACCTACAAGAGGTAAGATAGTAACCACACCTGTACATATTCTTTCTAGATCAAATACTAATCCCCCTAACCCCATAATTGAAGATGTCTCTGACAATCAATCAAACAACAAATAACCCTCCACTTCCCTTCCTCCCAAAGGAACTGTGGAAGAACCTCCAGAGGTTGATCTAGGAGAATCAACAAATCATGATTCCACTCCTGAAAAGGAGAAAAACACAGAAAACAGAGAGAATACTGTTGTTCAACATCCAAAGGTCCAAACAGAAAAATCCTTTAATCTAGAAACTGAAGTAGGTAAGCTGAAAATTGTTGTCTTGTTATTTGAATTAGCTAAACATGATTCCTATCGAACTCAAATAAATAGATCACTGAAAATTATTGGAACTGAAGACTCAGTTAATGTTTTTGATGACCAACCCGAATTAATCTTTGGCCTAGAAGTGAATGGAAAACATTTGGAAGGAGCAGTTCCTCCCTTCTAGTGAGCTTAAACATACATGATAAGATTCTTCACAACACCATGTTTGACTCTAGGGAATCTCATAACCTCATGCCCAAGTTTGTAATGGAGAAGTTAGACCTAGGCATCACTGGACCATACAAAGATTTGTTTTCTTTTGATTCTAGTCAGGTGAGATGTTTAGGATTGATAAAAGACTTGTGTGTCTCATTGGTTCAATACCCTGCAAAAACAATTTTAATGGATATAGTGGTAGCAGATATACCACCTAAATATAACATGTTATTATCCAGATCCTAGGGTGTTAAGCTTGAGGTATCTCCTCAACTGGATATGTCATATGCTACCATCTCAGTTTCTTACCAACCAAAGAAATTATACAGAGAAACATTGATGAAATATGTAGTAAGTAGTCAGAAAAGACCTCAAAATTTCCCCATCTACTCAGTACACTCTGATATGGACTCATTCATTCTTTACAATGTAGAAACCAATCCTTCCAATACATTAGAAGTTTTAGCAGCAGAACCAAAAGAAATTAAAAAAGAAAAATCAAGTATTCACATCCAGGAAATATCAGATAACAAAGAAAATTCAGATGAGAATGAAAAATCAGATCCCACTGTTAAACAAATTCCTACCACCCCTGACACCAATTATGAGCATGAAATCCTTTGGAATTTAGAATTTGATGGCTCAGTCAATAAACTAGGGTAGGAGTAGGAGTTTGGGTGTACAATTTAGAAAACGACCATGCTAAAGGCCATGCCTATAGGTTAAATTTTAAATGCACCAATAATATAGCAAAATATGAGGCTCTCTTGTTGTATTGATGCACGGATCTATGTGTTTTACTTCGTCATATGAATCCAAGTAAGAATATATGTTTACACGAAGATAATCATAATGCATGTTGAAGTTATCTAATACTTAAGCTAATCTAGGTAGACACAGAAGTAAGGGTAATTACATAGGTGCATAAGAGTCTGAATTTCCTATTCAGGGTACGCGAAGGACAATCATAGAACTTCTCAAAGGTCTTGAAGCCAAATAAGAGAAGTATATCGATAAGCCCTAAAAGGCTAATCAGTTTGCACGAAGGAAGGGTTAGGGTATAAAACAACATCACAACTATATCAGGGTGCAGAAACTTGGTTCCTGCATCCCCCCATACTGCTTCGGATGAGACTTTAGTTTGCGCTCCGCGGGTTGATGCCAGAAGGGCCAGTAGTGTAGGGATTTTCTTAGCTAATTAACATTGAACCTGTGTTAGGGCCCATCAAGCCAATAAATGGTCTCATTGCTGGGACCGGGATCTGCATAATGAGATGTGCGATGTCGTATCACTGGAATCCAACTAAGAAGGAGATCGAAGACTGGTTGGATAGAAAAATCCATGAATTCATGACACAAGAGAATAGAAATCCGTGATTGACGAAAGAGTAGTGGTTGGACAGATACCTGTACATAGAGATACACGAGATCTTCTTCTGTTCCTTCTTGGTCGAGTTGTACGAGTGGATCGTGAAATTGGTAGACAGCCAAGGAAGGTGGAGACTTGACGTTCCAATGGTCTAGACCCCAGAGTTAGTGTGGAGATTAGGAGCCTCTGAAGATAAGATCACATACGCTATCGATCGTTGGCTCAATTGTATCATTAGGAGGGTTTGTGATAGAGTTCATGTCAATACCTCGGTTAGTTATAACGAAGCAGAGCACTGCTTCTTCAAGGGGTCATGAGGTAAGTATTTAAAGTCCTTAAATACCTGGATTAAGATGCTCTTGTGTGAAAAGTGGGTTATGCAACTACCTTGATGTTTGGGGCTACATGAAGTGGAAGGACATTCAGGAACAAAGGGAAAATAGGCCCTAAATATAGCCCACTAATTGAACCTCCTCTGAGTGATGATGAGGAAGTAGCACAAACATCTCCACAGAGAGTTGTTCAGTTGATAAAGCAAGGGTTCCCGTGAATACCCCATCCACCCACACCACCTCCATATTCATCTCCGCGACATACACCTTTGTGTACACCACCGACACCTCCGCCATTGTTCAATATGGCGAACTCAGTAAAGCTACCTGTATTCAAAGGCTTGGGAAATGAATATCCAGACCAGTTTTGGTTCATCGCGAAGGCTGTATGGGAAGCTCAGGGTATCACTAATGATCAAATAAAAAGAGAAACATTGGTTAGTGCTTTGCAGGATCGCGTGCTAATGTGGTACATTAAGTACTGCACTAATAACCTGACGTCCGCATTGGTAGCTATACAGACCGTGCTGAATAAGGAATTCAGTAGACCTAAGTCTGAAGCGCAATCAATTATGGGATTCAAAGAGATCATGATGAAGCCTAGTGAGACACCCTGGGATCTAGATCAGAGATTGAAGTGTATAATCTATGAATCTAACATGAATATGACTGATGGGTAGCATCGCAAATGGTTTGTGGCTTCGATCCTGCCTCATCTAAGGGTTGCGCTATCATAGCAAAATATTGGGACCAATGCGAAAGCATTGGAAATTGTGATGAGATTTCATGAGACACCAATGCAAGATGCTAATCTAGGGGTTCAACAGATTCATGCATAGCTGCAGAACCTTTTCCTAGAAATGTAGAGTCTGAAGAAATATAGAACAGCTCGGCCCTGGGTGCATGAAGAAGTTTGGTGCCTGAAGTGTAAAGGCCAGGGGCATGACAAAGATCACTGTCCAGTTTTCACAAATTATGTTGCAGTAGGGGAACCAATGCCTCTAAGACCGAAAGCTCCAGCAGGGGCAAGTACAGGGCCCGCACTATGGTGTGCTATCTGTTAGGTAGCTGGAAAACATGTGAAAGACAATTTCCATTTGCTGCATAAATTCGTACAGAGACTACAACAAATCTTCTGCAACTTCTATCAATCGGTGGGTCATGATGAGTGCAATTGTCATAGTTATGAATTAATGATGGATAGAATGCCTGCATATAGGGTGCAGGCTGAAACCGAGCCTCCGAAGCAAGGTGTTGGGGGAGCGCGAGGCGAGTATCAGGAGCACAGACGAGACCAACGTGGAGGAGGAACTGGTAGAGGTCAGGGACAGGTCATTTGTTACAACTGTGGAGGCCCATAAGACTACGCACGAGACTACCCGAATCTAACATGTCTGTCATGCCGATATTGTACTCAGTTTGACCATGCAACAAAGGATTGCCCTATATTATTAGCTAAGATACGCAAAAAGGGGGCGCAGCCTCAAAAGTTGACTTAGGACCTGTAGATGATGAGGGTTGAGCCTCGCAAGGAAGATCATAAGGTAAATATTGTGCTGCAGAGTGGAATGGTGACTGGTGAAGATAAGGGGAAGTAGCCTGAAGAAGGTGAGTGGGTCTGGAAAATTCTAGAAAAAGAGACCGGGTTTGATCTAGAATGCATAAGAGAAATGTTTATGGAAGAAAATAAAAGCTTCGCTGAGACCTCTACCTTAGGAAGTCAGGAGAAGCTGGCTGAAGAAATGGATCCCTCCATGATTACTACTTTCTTAGAGACCTATATGAAGATGTTGTGCGATAGCAAGGATGTGAAGGGACTATAGGAACTGATCAATAGGTGCACCAGGAAGGAAAATTCTACTAATGGACTACACGTAGTCAAGAATATTGGCAGGCATAAGGCGAGAACAAGACGTGGGATGAGGCTCATTGCATAGATGGGAGAACATGAGATGGATCAAGTTATTCTAGATCTAGGGTTAGACTCAAATACTTTGCTTAAACAGACATGGGAGAGGATGGGGAGACCTGCGCTACAGTGGTCTCCGATTCAGTTAAGAACAGAAAATCAATAGAAAATCATCCCCATGGGAAGATTGCAGGGAGTAACAATTGATATTGAGGGCGTGAGCGCATTAGCTGATTTTGAAGTAATAGAGATTATGGATGACAACAATCCCTACCCCATGCTCCTTGGGATTGATTGGTCCATTGACATGAATGGGGTAGTCAATTTGAAGAAGTGGAAGATGATATTTGAGAAGAAACCGCTCCACGTAGTGGTGCCCCTGGACCCTGCAGAAGGACCGCGCTATACTAAACCAGTCTGTGATTATGAAAGAGATGATGATTTGGACCAGATTTACAAGATAATGGCACAAGATCGGGATTGGGTGAATCCGATAGCAGATGGGCATATTGCATGGGATGGTGAAATTTCCTACACATCAGATTCAGATGAAGAGTTGGAGCACTGGTAGAATCAACTGGATGAAGTATCTACGTTGCACTGTAATATGATGACCAAGTCGTTATGCTATGTATCATCAAAGGTAAGAAATTTTCCTTACTATGATGGTTTAACTGATGTTGATAACTTTTTGGATGCATTCGAGAGAGAAGTGCCAGAGAAGCATCATTTCTAGGCCTTGGAATGGGCACTACACGCTACGCCTGCGAGATGGTGGGGCACCACAAGGATATCTTTGATGATTGGCGCATGTACAAAAAGATGATGAGAGTGCGGTTTGGTCACCCACGAGTGTGGCTAACAAAATAATATGATTTGGAGGAATGACCAATGCGACCATTTGGCCAAATGGACTGAGAATAATTATTCAACGACAGAGTGCGAAGGTCTAGTTATGCTATATGCTCTCCAGAAGTTTAGGGACTACTTGCTAGGTGGACACTTTAAGATGTATACAAACCATTCTGCATTGAAATACTTGATGAACAAGCCTGTGTTGGGGTGGAAAATATGCAAATGGCTATTGTTGTTTCAGGAATATAATTTTGAAGTTATTGTGAAACCAAGATGATTGAACATCGGATTGGATCATCTGTCGCTTATTGAAACAGGAGAGGAGCCTAACAATTTGGAGGAAGGACTACCTAACGCGTAGGTCTTTGCGATGCACATTGCGGAAAGTCACTTTGAAGATATTATACACTTCTTGAGGACGAGAACGACTCCAGAAGGATATATTAGCCAAAAAAAGAAGGAATTGGTGGTGCGCACGATAGACTTTTCTGTCATTGCATGGCACTTGTATAAAATGGGATCAGATGAAATATTGTGATGTTATGTGCCAGAATTTGAAGGAAACAACATCCTCGCTGAGGTTCATGGAGGAGCCACGGGAGGAAATTATGCAGGAAAAGCAACAACATAGAAGATTCTACGTGCTGGGTTGTGGTGGCTGACACTGCATAAGGATTCAAATGTGTATTGTAGGGCATGCGATGCATGCCAAAGGAGTTGCAGGCCATCACAGAGGGATGAGCTGCCTCTGAATTTGCAGATGTTTCTACAACTATTTGAGAAGTGGGCGATTGACTTTGTGGGACTAATTCAACCTCCAAGAAAGAAGATAGGTGGGTGGTACATCATCACTGTGATAGAGTATTTAATTAGATGGGTGGAGGTGCAGCCTGTGAAGGAATGTACAAGTGCAAAAGCAGTGAAATTCATCTTCAAGTATGTGTTGACGATGTTTGGTTGTTCGAGAATTTTGATGAGTGGTCGTGGTAGGCATTTTCTTAATGAAACAATCAATGCATTGACGAAGGAATTTCAGGTTTACCATCAGAATAGTATGCCATGTCACTCGCAGGCTAATGAAATGGTAGAAGCGTTTAATAAGATATTGGAGAACGTACTGACGAAGGTTTTCAATGCACAAAGAAATGAATGGGATGTGTGCATACCCGCGGTGATATGGGCTTATAAAATAACTTGTAAGAAGTTGATTGGACAAATGCATTTGAGGATGATTTATGGCGTCGAAGCTATGATCCCAATGGAATAAATTGTACCTAGTCTGCGCATAGTGGCATTCACAAGAATGGAGGATTGTGGAGTTTTGGAGGAGAGGCTTGTGCAGTTGGCAGAGCTAGAAGAAGATAGGTTTTTGGCTGGATTCCATTAGCAAGTTCAAAAGGCGTGCGAAAAGGCATGGCACGATTGACACATCAAATTGTGAACCTTCAAGGTAAATATTTTAGTTTTATTATATGACAACAAGTTTGATAAATTTCTAGGAAATTTTAGGATGCATTGGCTGGGGCCATATGTCGTCAAAGAGATTACCGATGGTGGAGAAGTTCAGCTCGTGAGGTTGAAGGAGAGATTTTTCCAGGGAAGGTAAATGGCAGCTGATTGAATCCATACACCTTGGATCTGGCCAGATGACTATATGGTGGAAGCACAGTCTTAGTGCTCCATGAAGCTAAAAGGAGGTGTGATACTATAAACTACACTACCCAGGTTGTAGAGATGCGCAATTAGGGAACTGTGATGAATGGAGGGTTGTCACAATGTCAGCAGAAGCACGAGGGGAGCTACGGTATTGAAGGAGAGACCATGCAGGGCAGCCAAAAAGTGACCATTATGGTCATTGTTCATGATTTGATAGTGGGAAACGACTCAATGGAGTGGAGGGGTGACATTTAAGACGAAATTTAAGAATAATATCTTTGAAAATCTGCCACCAATCTAGATTTTATGAACATAGTTTTGGGGGAACGATCAGATTCAAATTTGAAATGGCCTATAAATTACAGATGGCTTCCCAAAAAAAAACACTTAGAGTTTTGAGAAATGAGGTGTTAAGCTACCAGGCGTGCATGAACCTTGACTATTTCAAGGCTTTAGTTATGGGTGCATCATGTCAGCACCCGTGGAAACAACAAATGTTGGAGACGCGATGGAAGCTGAGGGAGCTACCTTGGAGGTAGCAAGTGTAAAGGTACCTGCAAAAGTACCCAAATCACCGAGGTCACTGAGGTTGAGGCCTACACCAACCAAAGAGGGTCCAAAACCAAAGAAGGATAAGCAGAAAGCGGCACAGCCGGTGCATGCATCGCCTAGAAAACACTCGTAGAAAGAAAAGCCCACTGCACAAGAGAAGGGAAAGGTAGTAGACGTAGAACCTAACAAGGACATAGAATAAATTGATATGAACATGGAATACATTGATATGGGACCAAAAGACATTGACGTTGAGGGGAAAGACCCTATCTCTAAGCTGCCAAAATATGTCCCTCTGCGCAGAGGCAAGGTGAAGGTCCCAAAGGACCTTGATGAGAGCAAAATCACACTTCACACACTGTTGCTACCAGAGATGATCACATTTGATGGCCCGTGCCCCCCATTTAAAGCTGGAGGATTTGAATTTGGCAGATACAGAGCACTTTCCCCAGTTGGCCACTAATACATTCATGCACCATGTCTTCTATAAAGACTTTGGTGTGACCGCGCTGGAGCCGAGATAGTGGATAAAAGGGGTGGACAAGGCAGGATTGTTGAACCTACTATGGGTGCCGCATTACAACCATGCACCCATAACTTTGATAGTGATCAAACAACTGTTATGCTTGGAGCATGTTGGGTGCCTTTGATTAGGAGAACCGATATCAATCATTCACATGCTGATCCACATGATCACTTTGCTCCCGCATTCAGGCTTGAATCTGGCCATGGCATTTGGTGGAAAGATGGGTGAGAGTGACCTCGCCAAACAAATGAAGGACAAGTTCAAGCTTGCCAAGAAGCTGCATGGCTACTCCATTTCCAACATAACTGACCCTGCGGTTAAAGTAGCCACCCAAATCCTGGCGGGGAAAATAATAAGGAAGTGTCGCTCAAATGAAGTGTTGGCACCGATTGGGTCATTAATGGCCCAGTGTGCAAAGGACATACAATTTAACTGGGCGTGCTACATCTGCAGCGAGTTCCTTGCGAATTGTAGAGAAGCGCAAGACCAAAGCAAGACCTTCCATTATGCATGCATGTTGTTGTCAATTGTACTAGTTGTGTGGTATTTACCGGAGGACAGTCAGTTTCTTCCAATTGTAGCAGATCTACCAGAAATAGCAAAGTTCGCTTCGATCTAGGCCACAAAGGACCCTTAAAGGGTCAAGGATAGTAATATATTTTGGGTCCTCATGGAATCAAGCATCCACATCACAATCAACCACAAGCTGCAGCTCTCACCGACTGTCTTTGAGTAGTTGTCCGAACATGTGGAGTTTAAGGTGAACTTCCATTGCGTTTCCATTAGAGCATGGAAGGACCTTGGGAAAAAATGGTATGATCTTCCATACCTAGCGACAGATGATGTAATTGCAGCGGTCCTGGAGAGTTGGCCAGCAAAGTGGCGCACGACCTTAGACTTATCCATCGGGTCTAGTAAGTTTTCTGCGAAGCAAAAGAAGGAAGAGGCTAGGTTAAAGATGGAGCAATTGGCTGAAAGAAGGAGGAAGGAAGCCAAGGATAAAGCCAAAGAAGAGCGCGCTGCCAAGAAGCAGACAAAAGGGGAGGAAGGATAGGAAGAGAGAAGCCAGGGTCTCCTTCACCACAGACAGAGGAGGAAGAACAACGATTAGAACAGGGGGAGCAGACCTGAAGACTACTCCATTTCGAGTTAAGCACACAAGGGAACAAGAGAAAGTGGGGCAGCGGAAGAAGTCCAAGGCCATCAAATCATCCTTTGACCTAATCGACTTGATAAAGGGTGATTTGAATGACATTGGTGATACAGTGAGGGACACGACCGTGGAACTGCTGCAGTAGTTCGAGCAACAGTAGAAACAGGCCTTGGTCACCATTCAAATGGGTCTGCATGAGCTGTAGATCTAGGCTACTCAGGTGAAAACCAGTGTAGCATGGGGTACTGCGACGTTGAGCATTTTTGCACCTAGAACCTTAGATGCAACAGAGATGGTCCGCTCGATGGATTCTTAGGACGTGGCGCTGCTAGATGGAGCATTGACTGCAGAAACAGAAGCTGATAGGGCCACTGTCAGCGCTCTCAAGAAATCCAGGTTAAACTTGGATGCGCTTCCAAGTGAAGCCCTTCACACCCTGCAAGACAGTGTGGTCGCGGAACTTCGAGCTCGGGAACAACGCACATTGAATGTTATCAATGAGCAGAAGGTGAACAATGCCTAGATGTTCGTAGACAAGATGTTCGTGGTTGATCTTCTTAAGAAGATCACAAAGAAGAATGAGTGCACAATAGTTGTAGTGGCTGAGGCATGCTAGATTGTTCAAGAGCTGAACATCCCAGATGATGCACAAGTCGACGCAAGAATTCGAAAGCTCAATGTAGGTGTGCATGACACACGGAAAGAGCTGGCCAAGGTTCAGTTTGAACTAAACCCTAAGACCACAGAACTTGAGTTGAGGGCCAATCCTTCGACTCCACTAGAAGTCAAAGAGCAGTGTGAGGCCACTATCAAAGATGTCATTGCAGTTGTCAATACCGCAGTGAAAGATTGCACTATGCTCTTCGAACAGGTGCTCGAAGTAGTTACCAGTCTGTAGGAAGATCCCAACATGTAGAGGCTAGAAACTGAGGCACAGGAACTACAACAGAGGTCTGACAGGTCAAAGTGACGACGCGCACTGTCACCATCACGCAAAGGTTGGCGAAGCTGTAGGAAGCAAAGGCACTCAAGGAATAGGTGGACACAACATAACACAAGGAGGTAGTATTGAAGGCCAGGCTGGGGCCTTGGTTAGATGAAGCATATTTGCTCATGACCACCATTCAAGGCAAACTTCCTAGTCTACAGGAAACACAACATAAAATATAGACGGACAGTGCAGGTCCAACGACGGAGTAGGTGAATCAAGCAGTGATACAGTGTACCGTCGAGGTTGCAGTAGTCCAAGTAGAGCTGGGAAGTCTTCGCAACAAGATCTCTGCACCGACCGAGTGACTCGGGGCAAGTCACTAGATTTGTGTTGGAGGTCTGTTGGGAATGGGTCCCATAGGGTCAATTTTGGGGGTTAAAAGCCTAAGTTTGGGGCTAATGGCCCAAGTTTTGTATAAATAATGTAAAGTCTCTGCATTTTGTGGTCACGGAGTGTGAAGATGTAAAGTGTCAAAAATGTTTTCTGCCCCTAGTTTAGGTAACTTGTGTTGGTTTTATGAGATCCACCCTTGGTCCATGGACCATGGGAATGTATAAAAAGGGAGAGTCATAGAAGATTCTAAGCAGTTCCTAGTAAGTTTTTGGGGAAATTAACTGATGTAATGGGTCTATGAGGGCTAAGAGTCAAGAGTCTTAGCGTAGGAAAGAGGATCTATAGCTATGTGCGTAGAGGTCTAGAATAGAAGTCCGCAGCTGAGTGCGCAGACCCCTGTAGCTGTGTGGGTAGGGATGTTAGAGTCTGTACTGAATATTTGAAAGATCACTAAAGAGAATTATTCTGGAGATACCTGTTTATGAGATATTTTACTTTTGTTATGAATGTATGCGCTTAGGTTATGTTGAATACCAGGTTTATGATTTAATGTTGTATTGATGCACGAATCTATGTGTTTTACTTTGTCATATAAACTTAAGTAATAATATTTTTTTACGCGAAGATAACCATAATGCATGTTGAAGTTATATAATACTTAAGCTAATCTGGGTAGACACAGAAGTAAGGGTAATTACAAAGGCATGTGAGTGTCTAAATTTCCTATTCAGGGTACGCGAAGGATGATCGTAGACCTTCGCGAAGGTCTCGAAGCCGAATAAGAGAAGTATATCGATAAGCCTTAAAAGGTTGATCAGTTTGCACGAAGGAAGGTTTAGGGTATAAAATGACATAACAACTATCTTAGGTGTGGAAACTTGGTTCCTGCTTCCCCCCATACTGATTCGGGTGAGACTTCAGTTTGCGCTCCACGGATTGATGCCAAAAGGGCCAATACTGTAGGGATTTTCTTGGCTAATTAATGTTGAACCTAGGTCAAGGTCAATCAAGCCAACATAAGGGAATCAAAGCATCTAGAATATCATTTCATTCTCAAGGAATATTGAAGGTAAGGTCTACATCATCTTCTTATAAGTGTAAAAACCCTAGATAAATTAAAGAAGAAGCCTACACTAGAAGTATTCTTGGGATCCTCGCTCAAGTCATCATCAAGGAAAGAGACCACTAAAAACATACCTCTACTCAAGTTGAAGAAATCTACAATCAAAGTAACTTGAAGTCTACTCATCCAAGAGAAGCAAGATCAAGGATGTTTCCGTCATCATCAAAGAATTCAAATTGATCTCCCTCTCTTTGGAGTTAAGGATCACTCTTGAAGAAAAGCATCTTCATCAAGAAGAAGTTTTCAATTACCTATATCATCATCAAATTCAAGAAGTAAGTAGGTTGAAGGAGCATCCTCAAAAGTAAATATATTTATTTATACATCTGAATCTGTCAAAATGTCTTTTTGTAAGGAAAGCAACAAATTGGTTGGGGCTTCAAATTTTCTTGCAAGGAAGAAGAGGATAGATCTGAACCTCATAGAAAATGAGGTCATGGAACATGTTAAGGGCTCAATCATTAAACCTCCAAAGGAATATGCTGAAGAACTTGCAAGGTATATGAAAGGGGAAGTAAGGGCTCAAATGATTCTCATATAATCCATCAAGGATCCCCTCATTCCTTATGTATCTAAGCTAGAAAGATCAAAATAAATATATGACAAACTTGTAGAGTTGTTTTGTGTAAGCACTACAAGAGAATTAATCTCATTAAGACAAGAACTATACAAGATGAGGATATCAAAAGAAGAAGGAATAACCTCATATCTTATGATGATATCTGAAATAAGGGACCAACTACAAGATTTAGGTGAAATAATGTCTGACAAGGAGATGACTACCATAGTACTAAATGCACCTTTAGAGGAATGGAGTAAATTTACATCAAGAATTTATGGGAATAAGGAAGCTACTCAATTCAAGGATATATGGTCACTATGTAAAATAGAAGAAACCAAGTTGAAGGAAAAATCTGATGTAGGACCAAATGAGCAAACCCAAGCATATACTGCTATAGAAAAGAGAACAAGGAATTTTGGGAAATTTGGTCCTCATAAAATAAAGTTGAACATGGAAAAGGTTCAATGTTATGTGTGTCAATAATATGGGCACTACAAGAGATATTGTTCTAATCTCAAGAGTGACAACAAAAAAAGGAAGAGAAGAAGCTCATATCACTGAAGAAGTGGAGGAAGCTGAAAAGAAGAAATATAAGAAAGAGGAAGTAAAATATATCTACTATGATTGAGATAGTCTTCCTCACTTAGTTCATTTCAAGATTATGTTGTTGTTGTTGTTGTACATATAGCATGTTAGGAATACTGATAAGAATGATAGGATGCATCATGGCATCATAGAAGCATATGATTGAAAGCAAGATCTCATGAAATGAAAGATATCCGAAATAGAAGTCTATGGTAGCCACCTATAAGATGTAGCTCTTGGTGACCTCATTAGAAGCATAACTAGCACTTATGGAAATAACAAAGTCATATAGTATAAAAATATCATGATACAAAATTCAAGAGGAGCATTTTCTAGATGAGGATAATCAAGATCCTCTGTTGGAATCTTCACCTATTGAAAGGAGCAAGTGTGTGTACATCTTCTTCCGGATTCATCTCGCATTAGGTTTATAGTTGTGATCAAAGTTTCGAACCATCAAGGGTGGTCATCATTAGGATGCAAGATGAATTCGGAAGAAGATGTACACAAACTTGAATATCACAGAAACCTAAAATTTGAGGAGCAAGTGTTTCGAGAATTCCACCTTGTATGGTATTCATGAAATAAATGTATGATGTCATAAGATACGAAGTAGGTCAAGATGGTTGGAGCTATTTCAATCAAGGAAGCTTCTAAAAGAATTCTAGATGACCTAAAGAAAGAAATGATGTATGTATGCATATATTTAATTA
Source organism: Pinus taeda (assembly GCA_000404065.3). Classification (NCBI taxonomy): domain Eukaryota; kingdom Viridiplantae; phylum Streptophyta; class Pinopsida; order Pinales; family Pinaceae; genus Pinus; species Pinus taeda. The sequence continues at coordinate 126,965 of APFE030231305.1, forward strand.
AGTCATTTCATATGGTTGCAAATATCATGAATGAATGCTCTACCTCGAGAGCATGATAAAAAGAAAAGGATGTCCACCTTTGGAAGGATGAAGGAAGGCATGATTCACAAACTAATAAGATTAAATCAACATAATATGTCCTCATATGAAATATGAGGTGGTTGACAAATTTGGAGGAACTGTGATTGGATATTCCTGGAAAAGATCGTGAAAAATGCAACTATGGAGAAGACAACCAAAATCCAAGGACTAAAATATTTGACTATGATATCTCCATGGGAAAGATGTGAAGTTTGAAAAAGAAAGAGACCCTTGAATTTATATATATTTTGGAGATGTTTCAATATGTATGCAAGATGTTGATGCAAACAAGAAGATGTCATGATGAAATACCATCACAAAGGTAATTTTAATTTAATGTTCGTTTTCTATTTTTAAACAATATATGGATGGGCTTATGCAAGGATGCCAAGGGAAGAACTATGGATGTCTTCTACAATGAATGTTGATGTGGTGGGATGAAAGGTCCTTAAGGAAACATGACATGAATAAGGCAACGAGACATCAAGGAAGGCCATATATGGACTATGTTATGAAACCAGCTCACAAAAAGATAGAAAATATAGATAAACACCTTAGAAATAAGCCTCTTCAAGGGGGAAACCTCCTTTACATTACACAAATGAACAATTCTTGGATGATACAAATGAGAAGACCTCCTTTCTACATATAGGAGTCTAAGGAGTCATAATATAATCAGAGCCGACATAACAATAATAATGTAAGGGCGTAATAATAACAATATTGGGCTTCTATTTGGCATAATAACAACAATATGGGGACTACATGGGCACAAAAATATAACAAGGGGGTTGTACTAATAACAATAAGAGGTTACACTAGTAGTATAGGGACCTAACATGCCCCTCTCCTTCAAAATGTGTTGTCCTCAACACTTGAGTAGTTCTTGATGCTTCTGTATAAATTCTTGTTCTCCCATGTGGAATCTTCAGTGGGTAAGTTCTTCCACTTGATGAGATAGTCTAAAATTGATCTATTTCTTAGCTGTCGATTTCCTGGTTCCGTGACTGCTTCAACTTCCAATATGATTTTTCCTTCCTTGTCAATTTTTCATAATATTGTTTGCACTGAGATCTTCTGCAACTTTTGAATGAGTTCCCCCTCCTTTGGGCATATGGATATTTGTAAGGCCTGATGTTTGGAGGAACACTTCTTGGAATCAAATGAATAGCATGATCATGATCACAAATAGGTGGGAGGTTGTTAAGCCCCTATACTACTACTGTAAACCCTTATTATTATTAGTACAACCCCCTTATCATATTGATGTACCCATGTAGTGCCCATAATGTTACTATTGTGCCCCATAGAAGCCCACTATTGTTATTATTATGCCCTTACATTATTATTGTTATGTTGGCTCTGATTATATTATGACCCCTTAGACTCCTATATATAGATAGGAGGTATTTTCATTTGTATCATCCAAAAATTTTTCATTTATGTAATGTAAAGGAGGTTTCCCCCTCGAAGAGGCTGAATTTTAAGGCGTTGATCTATCTTTTTCTTGAGCTGGTTTCATAACATTTGGTATCAGAGCTTTGGATTCTAGGGTTTCGCTGCTCCAAACAGGACATCGTGGCATTTTCGCTATAACTATTTTTCTGTGATGTTTCAAAAGCTACAACAAAAACCCATTTGAGAAGACATCATGTTGAATCTCAGGTCTGAATTTTAGATATTTTCACACTATATTTTGTGGAGATATGAACTGAGGAAGTTGGTCCTTTTGAAGAATCCTGAATTACATTCAAAACAGGTGACCTGGGGAAAATCGTCATAACTTTCTCTCTGAGCATCAGACTGGAATTTGTAAGAAGGTACAGAAAGAGGACGACCTATAGTTTCTTGTATATAATTTTCAGAGCCAAAGGTCAAAACAGGGACACGTGGCACGTCGTACAAGTTCACCCTATTGAATTAGTCTATAATCAAGTCACTGTGGGCGATTTGGCATAACTCTTCCTTGGAGAATCCAATTTGGATCAAACTGGTGGCATTGGAAAGAGGACACAGAGTGCTACTATAGGTACCAATTTCAGAACTAAAAGATCTGAAAGTACAGAGTTATAGTCATTTCAAGATCGAGCTCCTAAAATCAAGAAAAAGCAAGATGAGGAAGTTTGATGGCAAGCATCTGGTAAATTGGATATGTCAAATGGAGAAATATTTTGATCTACATGGTGTACCACTGTTATAAAAGGTATGTATTGCATATTCATATTTAGAACCAGGTCAATTTTTATGGTATGAAGGGCTTTTTTCTCATAAACAACTTGTTACGTGGTCAATTTTCACGGAGGAAATGATAGCACATTATGAGGATACAAAGAGCAACACCTTCTTTAGAGCAACATCACAACAATTGGATAGAGTAAAAAGGCTTTGTGACATAGTGGAAAGAAAAATGATAGAAACCAGGAAGCATACCTCTCACAACTATAAAGATGGAAGTGTTGTTTGCCCCTAGTCTTCCACAACCTATAAGGTTGACACCACAACAATTGGAAGAAAAAAGAGCAAAAGGGCTTTGTTACAGTTATGATAGCAAATACACTAAAGGTCATTAAGTGTGCTGAGAAGAAATTATTCTACATAGATTGTGAAGAGGAAGAAGAAAAGGAGCAAGAAAGGTCAAAAGAAG